>CAUYON010052652.1:0-113530 GCA_963573935.1 Arctocebus calabarensis
TTTACTATGGTCCCCGCCTAGTGTAACTCTGACTGATCGCCAATTCTTTCTCCCTCTCATTGATCTGGGGAAAAGGCGCTCGCCATTTTGGACATTCCAATGTGTTAGTCCGGCAGAGTCCGGACCCCTCGGCTCGCAGCAGGTCTGCCCGGGACTCCGTGCTTCTCAGTAGCGTACCTTTCTGATCTTTAAGCTCTGAGTTCCACGCTTCAGTGGAATTTTCTCTGATTAGAGCTTGTGGGATGGGACCTGCTGTCCTCCCTGTGGGAGGGGCCGACTGCTCTTCCGCCACGCAGGAGGAAACAGTGTACACTCATTTCCAGTTAAGAATTATATTTCGAACGCGCCAATCCTCCCGATCTCTGTGTCTCACCAGTTGCCCATCCACTCCAATAGTTCACATGGGGAAAGATCCAGAGCTCCCACCCTCTCACCTGCTGACCTGGGAGAGATGAGCTATAGGACCGTCTCCGCCGCCATCTTCCTCCGCCTCAGCATATTGACATATTAAACAGAGGGTGTTTTTTAACAATTTTTCATTATTGCACAATTGCAGGCCATCTGGTCTGGATAGCAAATATTCAACAATGCTACATGCTATTGTATTACAAAAGCAGCCATAAACAATATATTCTTAAAAACAAATGGGTGTGGCTATGTTCCAATAAAACTTGATTAACAAAAACAGACAAGTGGCCCATAGACTGCAGTTTGGTCACTACTGGTAAAGAAAAGTGATTATGAATAGAATAGCAGTAACCTGGAGAATATCTTGTGATAGTTGATAAAGAAGAAAAGCCAGAGTAAAAATGTAGCTAGTATGCAATTATAATTATGAAAAACTTGTAGCTGTAAAAAAGAACTAATAAGGAACCATGTAAAATATAAAATATAAAATATAAAATTTCAGGTGCAATGTTGTTAGGTTTATGGATTAATTATTATTAATTGTTTACTAGCTCTCTATGCCAAAGAACACTATCCAATAAGAAAAAATATTTTTTCAGATAAAAATTTATTTTCTCAATCTTCCCCATTTATTTTTTTGTCTTGATTCTGTAGTGACCCAGTTTAAGTGTGACCTAGTTTAAAATGACCTAATCCCTGCATTCAATGATATATCTTACACAATGCTTCCTACTCTTTTTTTCTTCTATCTGCTTATACTATTAACTCTAGTAGGGTTATCAAATCTGGCACTTCACTTCAGAAAAGACCTATAGAAGTGAAAAAAAAAAAAAAAGGTCAATTGATTTGATATTTTTTAGTCATTTTCAAAGGTTAAAATTTTCCCAGTTATTTTTTTTATATCCTTGCATTTAAATATATTTAGCCCTAATTCAATCTTGAACTATAAAAACTGGGAAAAATACAAAATATCTTCTGTTGGAAGAAAACATATTCACATGGTTAGTTGGAATTCTCATTGTAAACATGAGAAATTCCAGGAAAATTATATGCTAAATTAGGTAAACCTCAGGTTAGTAAATCTTAACATACATAAAATGAATCTGAGGAGAATAGATTGTTTAATTACTCTGTCTTTATTATACTTGAGACATCAGTCATGAGAAATACTAAAAGTACTAAATGCTACACTGTAAAGTGTCCTGCTGGCAAATTCCCTTCATCAAATCAATCTAAATTGAACATAATACTGACAGACTATAACCAACAACAAATGGTGACTAGAAATTATTAAAAGTTTGTGAGATGGACAGTGAGGTCATCAATTCAGGTACTTGTTTGGAATATTGGATATTTATAAACATATACCTTACACGTTTACAGTCTATATCTTTTAAATATAATTCTTCATTTGATTATTTTGCCTATGTAAAGGTAATTTAATATCAACATGTACATTTTTCATAAACATATACACAACGTTTATAAATAACAGTTCACATCTCTAGTGCTTTATATCAGTGTATACTTCATTACATTGTGTGTGAAAATGTGACTGTCATAACTAAAAAGGCCAAGCTGCCTGACTAAGGCCATGAAGCTTTTAGGAGGCCAAAGACCTTCAGGAAACACTTGAAGTGGCAGCAACAACTGCAATAGGAATGATAGTTTGAGAGCAATCTGTTGAAAAACTCAGAATATCTGGATAAATACAACCCCTGTGGCTCTTGATATTGGCAAAAAATATCCTATCATTTACAGGTCTTGGATTTACAGGGAGATGAATTCATTTGACTAATAGTAAGAGTCTAACTTGGAATGTGTATCAGCTATATTTCATGTGCTGGCTTCACATCTCAGGTGCAGAACATTTTGGGTTACTATCTCCAACCTCTATAATAGGTTTGCAAGTTGTGATAGTTACTGTCAATACAATTGCCTTCCTGGGGAAAATCCTGAAAATTCATTTAATAAATACTTATATTTTAGAGAGACATATTACAAATGTTTTCTCTAATTCATGTTTTGTTTCCTGATTTTTCACTTCTCTTCTTGCTCTGTTTTTAAGATCAGAAGTCAGGCTTTCACAATAGAAGAAGCATTCATAAATTTAAGGTTAAATATCTCTACTGTCATGTGTTACTTAAAAATATGTTTTACTAGAAGTGTTATAGAAAAAGAAAAACATAAATCTGAATTTATAAAATCTTTCATTAATTTGAGAATATCAATTTCTATAGGATAGTAAGTACTCTTTAAGAAAAATGTGTTATTCTACTTAAAACAAAATTATTTTCCACTACTCACTTTTCATTTTTGTTGAGTGCTTTATTGGAAATATATTTTTATATTTCTTTTATAAAAGGTTTTATTGTCTATGTCTCAGATAGGTCAGAGAGGAGTGTTTATAAATGGAAACTGGATTCCATCAGTTTATGAAAGAGTTCCTAAAGATAAATTTCTGGATGGCAAAGTATTAATACATTGTTTATAGCCAAAACCCTTTTTTCATTCTTAGGATGCTTGACTGCAGCTGCCACCCAGCCCTCCTGATCAATGACACTGCAAATGAAATGACTGATTTGAAAGGGAATGGCTGAAGCTTGCTGAAGCTTTTCAGCAACTACCCATCTTTACTAAGATTCTTATATACCCCAAATAATCAGATAACAATATCCAACGATAAAGAACACAAAAGGTAACAAAATATGCCATAAAACATACCACTGTTTAGAGTAAAGCATGTACATACCTTTTTAAACCAGGAATATCCTGTTTGGATATAAACAACAATGGAGATAAACCACAAAGGCATTGGGTTATCTGTTCTGTTTGCTATATGATTTACTGAAAGTTATTATGTAAACAGAAGTAGGGAATAAAGTGCAAAGGCCCACTGCCCCAGGCAGGTGATTAATCCCCAGTTTTGACTTGGTGGGGCCCTCTGGCACATTCTTTCCTTTGGGATGTAACTGCCTGGGTTTTTCAGCAAAACTGCTTCTGTGACCTGGGGGAGAATATCCTCCAAAACTCACATCTATCCCAAGTACTAGAAATGTTCCTTCTCAGGGCCTCGTACATCAAGGAGCACAAATGAGATTGATTCACCTTACGAGGGTGCAGAGGACTGTGCCCTTCACTTGATCAGCATCAGGTCTAAATATCCCCCTGTGTCATTATAAGTAAATTCTCAGAGTTCAAAGTCAGTTGGTATTGTTCCAGGGGAGTTGGGTCACAGTTGCTTGCCTTCCACATTTCTTATTCAGTCCCAACATGAACAGGCCACTTATTCAGCAAAACCCTTTCAACCCTTCAATCACAGAAACACAAATATAAATGGATGAAAAAGGAAAGATTTTTCTCACAGAAAATTTCAACTTCTAGTTTGTAGAAAGTATGATAGAAATGGATATCCACTCTTGATTAACCATCATAGACTATTGATATGGGCAGAATTAGTCAATGACTGCAGGTTGGATGTTAAGAGTGTAGGTTGACGTTTTGATGAGAAACAGTATGTTGAAATAATATCCAAATGTGTCCACACAAAATAGTAACCTAAAACACAGGAGGAAATTATAAATTTACATCACAGAGACCTGAAGACATTAACTTGACCAGGTAAACAAAGTTACCATCATTACTGAGGGAATGTGTTGAAATACAATTCTTTAGATACGATGTTTTCTCAAGAGCACCACCATCTTTTCTACAGTATTTCTGTCAAAAATACAGAACCTGAATATGGTCATGAATAATTACTAAAGAAGCCCTGGTTAAATATTATTCTAAAAATAAAATGCCTGAATATTTGAAATTATTAAGGAAATAAGAAATAGAAAGCAGCTGAAAACAGAAAGTAGCTACACTAGTGCTGAGAACTGAATGAATGTAGCAGACTCTGCATTGCTGAGAGATGTTAAGCCTCTAGCCCAGGCAGAGCAAAGAAATTCCAATGAGCTTATCAATCAGTTGAGACTTTAGAAAGGCTGAGCTTTAGAATTATGGGTCACACACTTAAGTAAAAATGCTATTCTTTGACAGTGAATAAAATTGAAGTAAACCCAATCTAACTAATTTAAATCCACAAGACCCTTCATAAATTACAACAAAATCTAACCTCACTTCAGTTCAGCATATACTCCAATGTTACCAGGCGTATGAAGAAACATAAAAATGTGATCTGCAATCAAGAAAAAATGTAATCAATATAAACAGATCCCCAAATAATCCAGTGAAATTAATAGCTACTGTAAAGATATGCATGGAGTAAATATAAAGGAAGCAAAATAAGTAAATATGTGTGTATCTCAGCAGAAAAACTTGCTAATTATATAGAAGAATCGAATGGAAATTCTAGAGCTAGTAAAAACAATTGAAGCAATGAAAATTTTACTGAACAACTTTAGCAACAATTGTAAAAGACAGAAAGATGAATAAGTTTGCCAATGAATCAATGAACATTATCCATACTGAAGAACAGAAGAAAAAACATGGAAAATAATGACCAAGACTTAAAGACCTATGGCAAAGTATCAAAGTAATTGGGAAAAGTGAATTGGACAGAAAAGTTATTTCAAAACACAATAGTTACAATCATGCAAATTTAGTAGAAATTATCAACAGATCAAACAAGATCAGAAATAACTCAGAATATTAATGAAAAGATGTTTGTAGATTTTCTACAACACAGTTAAACTGCTGAAAATCAAAGATAAAGAGGAAAATCTTTAAAGCAACTACGAAAAAGAAACACATTTTAAATATAGAAACAACAACAAAATAATGGTTCATGTCTCATCAGAAACAACTGAGGCCGATTTCTTCCAGTGTTTCTCCTGTACTCTCTCCAAGAATCTTTATAGTTTCATATCTTAAGTTTAAATCTTTTATCCAGTGAGAGTCAATTTTTGTTAATGGTGAAAGGTGTGGGTCCAGTTTCAGTCTTCTACATGTTCACCAGCCAGTTCTCCGAGCACCATTTGTTAAATAGGGAATCTTTCCCTCAATTTATATTTTTGATAGGCTTATCAAAGATCAAATGACAATTTGTGTCTGGGTTCATGTCTTTGTTCACAATTCTATTCCATAAATCTACCTCTCTATTTTTTGTGCCAATACCCTGCTGTTTTGATCACTATAGATTTATAGTATAGTTTGCAGTCTGGTAGCATGATTCCCCCTGATTTGTTTTTATTTCTGAGTAATGTCTTGGCTATTTGAGGTTTTTTCTGGTTCCATATAAAGCAAAGTACTATTTTTTCCGGATCTTTAAATTAGAAGAATACTTTCTGAGGAGGACCTCCTGGGCAAGTGAAGCAACACCAAAAATACATTATTGGGAGCTGATCAAACTAAAAAGCTTCTGCATAGCCAACAATACAGTAAGTAAAGCAAGCAGATAGTCCTCAGAATAGGAGAGGATATTTATAGGTTATGCTTCTGACAAAGGTTTGATAACCAGGATCCACAGAGAACTCAAACTTATTAATAAGAAAAGAACAAATAACCCCATTGCATTGTGGGCAAGGGACTTGAACAGAAGCGTCTCTGAAGAAGATAGGAACATGGCCTACAGACACATGAAAAAATGCTCATCATCTTTAATCCTCAGAGAAATGCAAATCAAAACCACTTTGACATACCATCTAACTCCAGTAAGAGTGGCTCACATAACAAAATACCCAAACTACATATGTTGGTGTTGATCTGAAGAAAAGGGAACACTTCTGCACTGCTGGTAGGAGTGCAAGCTAATGCGTCCCTTTTGGAAAGAAGTATGGAGCATACTCAGGGACCTAAAATTAGACCTGCCATTTGTTCCTACAATTCTTCTACTAGGTGTATATCCAAAAGACCAAAAAAAACTTTACAACAAAGATATTTGCACCGGATTGTTCATTTCAGCTCAATTCATAATAGTCAAGTCATGGAAGAAGCCCAAGTGCCCATTGTCCCATGAATGGATTAATAAATGTTGAAATATGAAATATGAAACCAGCACATTGTACCCCATAAATGCATTAATGTATATATGATCTATGTGTTTATGATTTAATAAAAAAAGAAACAACTGAGGCAAGACAATAATTACATAATATCTCTAAAATGATGAAAGAAAAACTGTCAACTCGGAATTCCATGTTGCATTTTAAAAAATCTTCAAAATTAAGAAGAAATGTGGATGGTTTCAAATATTTTCTTTTTCAGAAATTTAATTTACTCTTAAAAACCTTCCCATGAAAGACTCCAAGCTTGAATGGCTTCTTTAGTGAATTTCATCACTCATATGAGTAATAAATAACACCAATTCTATACAAACTCTTTTGGAAAATAGACAAGTAGGGAAAACTTCCCAACTCATTCTATGAGTTCATAATAACCCTCCTATTTGTGCTGACATTTCAAGGAACAAAAATCTTACTGACTGATACTTCTAATAAGTATCAATGTTAAAAATCATTAATAAAATATTAGCTAATCAAAGTTAAATATATATAAATATATATAAATGCATTGTGACCAAATAGCATTTATCCCAGAAATGGAAGTTTGGTTAAACATTCAAATCCAATTACATTCTATTTAATGTAATTCATTAACAGAATAAAGGAGAAAAACCACATGAACAATTTAATAAATGCAGAAAGTCATTTGACAGAATTTATCCCCTTTGCATGAAAAAAATTCAGCAACATAAGAAAATAGAACTAGAAGTAAAAAACTCAATTTAATTAATGGTATTTATGCAAAACCAGCAATTTATCATTGCAGTTAATGTTAAATATTGAATACTTTCCTCTAAGATAGAGATAAAATAAAACATATTATTTTATCCTTAATTATATCCTAACATTGTCATTTCTATTTAACATCGTTTTAGGTTCTAGCCAGTCTAATAGAGCAAGAAATAGTTGTAAAAGACATGCAGATTGGTTTGGCGCCTGTGGCTCAACGGGCTAAGGTCGCCAGCCATGTACACCTGAGCTGGTGGGTTCAAATCCAGCCAGGGCCCACCAAACAACAATGACGGCTGCAACCTAAAAATGGCCAGGCATTGTGGTGGGTGCCTGTAGTCCCAGCTACTTGGGAGGCAGAGGCAAGAGACTCACTTGAGCCCAGGAATTGGAGGTTGCTATGAGCTGTGATGCCACAGCGCTCTATCCAGGGTGACAGCTTGAGGCTCTGCCTCAAAAAAAAAAACAAAGACCTGCAGATTGAAAAACAAGAAATAAACTTTCCTTTCTCATAGGTAACATAGCTGTATGTATAGAAAATTCCACATAAAACTTCCAGAATGAATGAGTGAATTTAACAATATCACAATATATGGGGTAAATTTAGAAAACAAATTATATGTATATATGCCACTCCACAAATCAGAAAGTGCTATTAAAATAATTTTATATTAGCATAAGAATATACAAAAGTCATATAGGATCCTTAAATGGAAACTATAAACATTATTGAGAGATAAATAAAGACTGAACAGATGGTGAGATATACCAAGTCCGGGGATTGGAAAGTTTAACAACATTTTGGTATCAGTTCTCTCCAAGTTGATCTACAGAACCATTGAAATCCTTTTTTTTTTTTTTTTCAGACAGAGTCTCACTTTGTCACCCCTAGTGTAGAGTATGGTGGTGTCATAGCTCACAGCACAAACCCTTGGACTCAAGCAATCCTCTCACCTCAGCTTTCCTAGTAGCTGGGACAAGAGGTGCCCACCAGAATGCCCAGCTATTTTTAGAGATTGGGGTCTTGCTCAGGCTCACGCTGGTCTTGAACTCCTGAGTTCAAGAGATGCACCTGCCTCGGCCTCCCAGAGTGCTAGGATTATAGGAGTGAACAACCAAGCCTGGCCCCAGAACCACTGCAGTCCTAATCAATACTGAAACTGGCTTTTAAAAAATAGACATTGAAACCTGATTTTAAATTTATATGAAAAGTCATAGTACTTAACTTAAAAATGATGTTAAAAAAGTAAAATTGGAAGATTTAAGTTACCTAACTTCAGTACTAAAAAGGTATGGTAATCAAAATATTTATGAAGGATATAAAAGCAGACAGTGTAAATGAAACAGATTAAGTCTAGAAATATACCTACATGTATACAACAGTTACTTTCAGCAATGGCACTAAAGGTAATTTAATGATGAAAGAAAAATGTTTTGAAAAACCAGTGTTGGAAGAACTAGGTCAACATTTGAAAAAGCATTTCATTTTACCTCACACCAACATACAAACATTTATTTAAATCAGATTATAGACTTAAAAAATACAAGCTAAATAAGGAAGATACTCTAGAGGAAAGCAGAAGAGAATACCTTTATTAAATTTTTAGTAGCAAAGAAGTTTCTTCATGCAAAACCAAAAAACAACAATCATAAAAAATCCAATGAATTGGTTTCATCAAAATAAAAATGGTATCTTTTCAAATGCTGCTTTTAATTTAATGTTTGAGCTACCAATACAAAAAAAAAAAAAGAACATTAGTAGGAAACATTAGTCCCTCAGGACTTGTATCTAAAATATGGAAATAACCAGCATAGATCAATAATAAAAACAGAAGCAATCTAAAAATGAGTAAAAGCCTTGAAAATATACTTGACAAAAATAGATATAATTACTTATTAGAAAAAGGCAAATCAAAACCACAATGAGATACTGTCACATCCACAAGAATAACTAAAATTAAACAGAGTGACAACACCGAATACCAGCGTGGGTGCAAAGTACCTGGAACTCTCCTCCATTTCTACTTGAAGTTTAAATTATAAAATCACTTTTGAAAACTCTTAGAAGTTTCCTTTACCTACATGCTGACAATTAAATTCCATGCTTGGTATTAATCCTCAAGAAATAATACACATGTACAGGAAATGACCCAAAAGTAAAATAACTTAAATCTATGCATAAGGGATGAAAGTCAAAAAGAATGTATTAAGCAAGGGAAGGCAAACACCAAAGAGTACATATTATATTTTTCATGTATATGAATTTCGAGAACAGGAAAAATAAACTTTTGACGATAGAAATCAGAACTATGGTCACCATGGGGACAGTGGGTTGATTGGAGCAAAAAAAAAAAAAAAAAATTTGAGAATGTCTAGGGTGACAAAAAATATTCTATATCTTGACTGAGGTGGTAGTTAGAGTGTTATACATTTATCAAAATTCTTCAAATTTTACCTTTGAGGTACATTTGCTTGTATGAAAATTTTGTCTCAAAGTAACTAAGTGCATGAATTTTCCAAGAACAAGTGAAAAGATGTGTGAAGGAGCCTGAAATGATGAAATTATTAGATATCTCAGAAATATAGGAGGCTCTAAAACTAATCAGTCCTATGCAAACAGAGTATCATCAGAAAGCGACCCCAGCATCCTGCATAGTGACGGATGTGGCATTTAGACAGTTAACCACTGATATTCCTTGGATTTCTGCAGGCCACATATAATGTTTGATAGTTGTGATGATAACGTTTTGGGATAATTAAACCTTTTACTACATCTGTACTACAGTGCCTGCCGGAAAACATGTGGTAAACAGTTCCACGTACAATGTACTATCAGGTGAAGCGCAGGGGAGCAAACTAGGAGTTTTATTAGAAACATCATCTAAAAGGTTTTTAAAAAATTCATGTATATATAAGTCATCAAGAAATTTCATTAAAATGCAGATTTTGTTTTAGGAATATTGGCAAAACCTGAGAATCTGCATCTTCACACACTCCGGAGTGATTCTGAGTTGAAGAGAAAAGACAGTGTGGCAAAGGTCAGTACTAAAAAGTAGCAGAAAGTAGCACAAAATTGCCATATTCAAAGACTTTCTGAAAAATAAACAAAAAGACAATCCTTTAAATGGCATTTCTTACTATGGAGGAATATAGTAAGATATGTAGTATGGCTAGGTCTGTACACTAAATGCCCCCTTTATATATCATCTAATTTAATATTCTTACACCCCTGTGAATTAAGTGCTAAAATTTTTTGATTAGAAAACAACTGTAGAAAGGTAGAACTTCTTGTTATAAAAGGCAGCATTCAGGCACAGGTTTTTCCAAATCTAAGCCGTAGTTTTTTTTCTTAAGTATTTACCTCATGCTATAATTTCATAGAGAAACCAAGATGTGATGAAGGAGACAGGGTGGGAAGATACTCAGAATTTATGTTGTAGCTATTTTTAGTCATCTAAATACAAGAAAGCCTAGTAATTCAGTTTAGTAAATTAGAAACACCATTTTACAACTCTTAATTTGATATATGCATTGTTCATCTCTTCTTCATTTCGTATAATGAATACATCTATTCTGAATGTTGTATCGTTGTTGGACATTTGCAGATGGCATAATGATTTGAAATGTGAAATAGTGAAAATGAAACAGCACGCTGAAGCAGAGTTTGGCATGCTGAAACATTCGATCTGAGAAAAACAGTGTCTGGACAGAGGCAGGGGAGCAAGGATTGAGCCAGATCATTAAGTGCATGAGCAAGCCCAGTAGAGGCTGGGCTTTTAACACAGGTGGGTGCCACTGAACAAAGAGGGAAACTCAGATTCGATTTACCTGAAAGAAGACATCATCAAAAAAGAGGAAGAAGGATTAAAAGGGGAACATAATGTAGACAAGTATAATAGTTTGGTAATTTCTTGATGTGAAGTCACAAGAGAAGGGTTTAAATTCAGGTAGGCCCCACTGAGAGGGAATCAAGAAATATTTAGGAAGTGATTTTATTGGGACTCTGTGAACAAACATGTTAAGAGAAGTGATAGAATTAAAGTAGCTCCAGATTTCTCTGATTGGACATACAGTGGTTCCATTTTAAAAATTAAATTATTTAGACATTCGATATAGAAATTATAGTAAAATGCTGTCTAAAGACAGAACATCACAGAAGAAGAATAAATGGTCTTACCTTGTAGCCCAATTCCAATTCACAGACAATTGCTCTATGAAGGTATAAACACTGCGATTTTGCTACATCTAGATTCAGCAAAACATAGATTCTTGTATGCTTGTTAGTTTATTTCTTTTCTATAGAGTTTCTAGTGGCCTTTTAAAAAAAATATCCTTCTAGGCATACAAAGTAAGATATCAAGGTAGACTTAAGATTAAAGTAAATGCAAAAATCAATAATCCACATAAACAAAAAGAAACAAAAAACGTAAAGGAGAAATCACTGCTATGAGCCAGAGCAAATAAGCTACATTGATGTAATCTTCAAGAACTTATCTTTCTTTTTGAACTAATTGTACATATTTAGGAATTATTTTTCTCTTTGAAGTGATCCTTTATTAGACTTTGGACAAACCTGAATACCATGACTACAAAAATTTTATGAATAATAGTTGAATGGGAAATGTGTGAAGAAAAATTAATGATAAAGATGTTTAAATTTCCAGGAGGGCTTTTGATGTTAGTTTTTTTTTTTTTTTTTTTTTGGCAGTTTTTGGTGGGGGCTAGGTTTGAACCCTCCACCTCCAGTGTATGGGGCTGACACCCTACTCCTTTGAGCCACAGGCACCACCTGTGATGCTGTTTTTTTTAGGTAGCACGTATTTGTGTACTCTTAATAGAATTAGTGATTAATTCTCCAGTTATTTTTCTAAAGGAGGATTTCTCTACATCAGAACTATCAAAAGATGTCTATACAGTAAGGTTCATATTTCTCCATTCTTCTTTACCCTCAAATGTCTCCCTCCCAAATCTTGCAAAAGAATGGGTATGTCTAGGATATATTCTTGCCAAGTGTAAAGTGGAAGTCCTGAGAAGTGCAATAAAGTGCTATGAAAAAGCTGCCCTTCCGCTGAGCGGTAACATGATCATCTAATAATGTAGGTAACAGCCTAAAGATCATGTGTCTTACTCATGTTCAAGCACTAGACTCTGTAATGAGCGCTTCCTTCCTTCATGAGAGAGCTAGGGAGTTGCTTCCCTCACAGCTGGCTTACCTTTTTCTCTTTGCCTCCCCCAGCTTCTCCAAATACCCCACTCCCAAACCCCGTAAAAATGGGCAGCTAAAATCTAAAAGATTAAATAAAATAACTTTTAAAAAATATGAAAGAACATAAATTACTCAGCCATAGCCACAAAGTAAAAATCTACTCCTGCAGAAGACACTTTAGTTTAATGAATATGTGTTAAGATTACATTTGGCAGTTTTTCCATAGCTTATAGAACACCCAGAGCAGCACTTGAAATATTTTCCTTCTCCTCTAAGTGCTGTAGAATTTAATTCATAACATCTTGAAGTTTCTAATTAAAATCACCTTTAATGAAAGAATTTGAGCCTGTCATAGAAACAAAGAATGCTATATTTTCTAAACATAAGTGATTACAGTATTTATCAAAGCTGTACACATATCCATATTTAAATGGAAAGGACTAAAATTTTTAAAAGCAGAATTCTGTGGGCCAGAAGGCAATTAGTTTCAGGTGTTTCCTGTTAATAAACTAGGATAAACTTGTGCCAGACTTGCAAAATGATTTTACTTCATTAAAAAAATCAAGTGTTTGTTTACCCTCTTTTCCCAAAGGTGAACTGGAAAACTGTTCTTAACTAAAGAAGAAAATGTAATTGCCTTTATCCTTAAAGCTTTGAGGCACCTCTCTGTGTTCCCAAATCACCAGACGAGATATTGAAATAATGTGAACAATTTGACAACTGAGAGACCAGAGTTTTCAATCAACTATTAAATATGGACCACTTATTTTGTGAAGATTAACCTATGAGCCAAAGTTTAACACTATTTATTAAACATGTCTCCTGCCTCGGGAGACTTCAAGTCTACAATTCACGAAACAACATGACTCAGTGGTATTTTGTAGGATATATCCTCTACATCTGATTAAGTGGTTAATTAATGCAGAGAGAAAAGTTGTGGAAGATTACTGTCATAGGGAAGTGAGACTAGAATTGAACTTGGAAGATGGGTGGGGGATTCAGAGGTGAAGAGAATGAAGAAAAACATTGAGTAAGTCAACCACCAAGGCAACGAGAAAGTGTTCAGAATGAGCGTGGGGTGGTTGCTAAGTAACAAAAAGTCCTTCCTGATGGCAGGGAAAGGTGCACATAAAAGAAGAGAGGGAAGCAGATAGGATAGGTAGAATCGGACAGGTTAACAGAAGCCTTAAACTCAGGCTGTGGAGCCTAAGCTTACTTTGGCAGGAAATAGAGTGCAACACAGGTTTCAGAGCAGAAAAGAGAACTTTCCAAAGTGGTAGCTCAATATCAGATTCATGATTATTTTGCAAGAGGGAGTTCCTTTAAATAATTTTACTATAGTTGGAAAAAAATGGAATTAGAAATTCTAATAAATGTTTATTTGCTTTGACTATCAACCATTATACAGATCAAAGAAAGATCTGAAATAAGAATCACTTCTGACCTTCAGTCCCCGGTAAGCAGAAGAAATGACAGAGAAATAGAAGGTAGAAAAAATCATGAGTTCCCCTTTGGACACACTGAATTTGCAGGGGTGGCAGGGAGTCCGTGTTAAAATATCATACGGTATATAGGTGGCCAAGGCATAGATGAGAATTATCTGGAAATGCAGATTTGAAAATCAACACAGTTAAAAAGGCAGATGTAGAAAACAGGACTTATGGGCCCAAACTGGAACTTGGAAGTGTGGTTAAAGAAAAGGAGCCAGGAAAGGAAACAAGAATTAATCACGGAAGCAGAAAGCCAACTAGGACATCATTTCACAGAAGCCAATGAGGGAAGGCAGTCCAGGAAGGGAGGGGTCACCAATTTTAAATGCTACAGAGTCATCAAAGTGACAGAGAACAAAGAAAAGGCCTCTGGGATTTGCAATTACACAGACATTCACACACACACACACACACACTCACACACGTCATTGGTGACCCAGAAAGAATGCACATGGTAAAGTTTTGTAAACTACGCACTAAAAAGTGCAAATTTGATTTACACTAACATTTAAAATGCTGTTTCTGTTTCTCCCTGAAAGAGAAAAAGCTGGTTTATTTGGCATTTGTATTATGATCCAATGCCTCAACCCATCTGCAGCACTATGAAAATGCATTTATAACCAGACTCCTAAGATATTTCAAGTGATTTTATATCATCAAAAATAATTCAGTGGGTTATAGCATGACACATAACATCGTATTTACGAAATTATGAATGTAAATTATACAAAGGAGTGCCAATGTAATCACAAATTCCACATCATAAATCTTCAAGCTCATTCACAATAGTTAGTCACAGTCAAATATCAAAGTTATAAGCAGCCTAAATCAAGTATGCTGGTTTTGTGCTAGTATATTTCACTCTGTTATTATTCTTTTTTTGTCAAATAAGCACTCCATATCAAAAAGGCTATTTTATCCACCAGAACACAGTACACTACAGAGTTAACTGTGGTTGGAAAAAAGTGGACTGTTAATTACAGAATAGCTTTCACAGGCCTATAATTTCTATTCCCTCCTTTTCCTAACAGGCTAAATTACTTTATCTCCAACACCACAATAAAACCATTAAAGTTAGAAATGAAATCAATAATATTCCTGGATATGGTTTGCTCTTGACTGTAATAATATTTTATTCTTCTTTAAATAGGAAAATACAGTTCTGTGACAGAACATTATTTGGGGGACAAATACGGCTTCTCAGGGCAGCTTTGCTGTATCACCTCAGCTGAGTTCCTTAAACACTGCAGTCTTTAATTTTCCTCTCCTTCAAATAAACGTAATTATTTTAGCCCTATTTACATCTTAAGATATTTGAGAGAAAAAATGAGAATTTGGTATAAAAATCTTTAACATGTTGAAAGATATTAGCTCTAGCTCTCAATCTAGGTTAAAATAATAATTGCTTAAAAATATTAACATGTTGGCGTGGCACCTGTTGTTCAAGTGGCTAAGGCGCTGGCCACATACACCTGAGCTTGCAGGTTTGAATCTAGCCCAGGCCCGCCAAACAACAATGATGGCTGCAACCGAAAAATAGCCGGGCGTTGTGACAGGCTCCTTTAGTCCCAGCTACTTGGGAGGAGGAGGCAGGAGAAGCACTTGAGCCCAGGAGTTGGAGGTTGCTGTGAGCTGTGACACCATGTTACTTTACCCAGGGCAATAGCTTGAGGCTCTGTCTCAAAAAAAAAATAATTAACCTGTAATTGTTGACTTTTTCAAAAACTGGCATTTAAGCTGCCATTTCTTGCATGTCAGAAGTCTTAACCAATTAATGTTAAAGAAGATAATATAGGTTTGATTTCTTTTTGGCAAAAAATAAATGCTCATAACATTCTAATTTTCTCTTGTTTTGTTGAAAATATTCCTTTCCCCCTACTGCGTCTTTCCTTTATTCCTCTCTTTTAGATTTGATCACCTGTACAGCAAGCCTCTCTTCTGAATTCTTCTTTCCGTAACTGCATTAGCATGTTTATATTAGCTGTCACAGTGGAGTGAACCCCAAAGCTGTAAGCAGGCTGGCTAGCTTAAAGGGGCTGTGGCAGCACTCTCCAATTAGAGGGTTTTTATTGTTAGTAACTGCTCGTAATCATACTTTAAGACTCCCTGAGACCGAAGAGTTTGTTTTGTGTTTATATGCACTCTGAGCAGCCTTCTTGTGATATGAAACATTACTCATCAATGTATATAGCCCATTAACATTGGACCTCTTCCGCAAGGCAAAGCTGTATACTTCCTAGGAGCAGGCAAGAAGCTACACAAAGGCTATAGGGAGTTCTAGGGTCAGTAGTGCTCTCAACTGACTTAATTAGGTACTAATTAACCATTATGAATAAAAGTCTCATTCTGATCAACATTTACTAACCAACTGGTTGAGTCAGTCTGGTTTTTGCTATGAGCAGTACTGCTATACAACCTCCTCACTATACCACCGCCTTTTTAAAACACCCTGGGATGTTTCAGAAAACTGCTCCTTAAATATATTCATGCTTCCTGGCTAGTCTCCCCTCAAGACTCCTTCAAAATGTTCATGCTGTTATTACCATATATACTCTTTGCATGCAGGTAAATGTTTTTGGATATGATATATTTTGCTTTCCTTATACCCTAAATTAGCTCAAAGTTTTCTTCAAATGTTTCATTGACCTCTAATAACTCCTCATTCTTTTTTTCAATCAATGTTTCACTATTTCCCTGCTGTTAAAAACAGCAATTGCTAAAAACCCAGTGTCTAAAGAGATACCTTAGAAGAATCCTTTGCTGTTTTGTTCGATTTTCAAAGTCTGGCAGCATCCAAGATTATTTTATCGTTGCCATGTATCTTTAAATCTTATATCAATTTATTGCAAGAAAAAGCCATTTTAAAATTTCAAAACAGGGCAGTGCCTGTGGCTCAAAGGAGTAGGGCACCGGCCCCATATGCCAGAGGTGGCGGGTTCAAACCCAGCCCCAGCCAAAACCGCAAAAAAGAAAAAAAAATTTCAAAACATATCTGCTTAATAATCACTGACTCTCCTGCTAGATTACTGTTTATATCCTAATCAGGTTTTGATTTGTAATGTACCTAAATAAATTTGGAAACAAGATTTCCATTCCTTTATAAAGGACTAAACCCCAAAATTACTCTTTAGGGATCATATTGATTTAAATATTAATATTCATTTTCTATTGTTATATAACAAACTACCACAAAACAACACCCATTTATTACCTGAAAATTCTGTAAGCTAAAAGTCTGGCCACAGTTCAGCTGAGTTCACTGCTCAGGTGATACGAGGCTGCAATCAATGGATGGGCTGTATTCTTGCTCAGAGTCTCAACTAGGGAAGGTCCATTTCTAAACTCCTTTAGGTTGGTGAGAGGATCCAGCTACTTGTGGATATGAAAACCTCAGATCCAGTTTCTTACTGTTTTTGTTGGCTGTTGACCAGCAGTTGCTCTCATCTCCTATAGCCCACGTTCATGTCCAAGATACACAGCTCTCTTCACAGCACTGAAAATTGCTTCTTCGAAGCCAAGGAGAACATCTACAGCTGCTACTTCAAGTCTTTCAAACAGAGCTTGCCTGAGTACATGAGAACCACTCAGGATAATCTTTCTTTTAATGGAAAAATAAATGCTACCTGTACACCATGCTAAATTGGAACTATTCAATCAATACTTACACACATGGAAGCATAACTCAACAGGAATCAAGTAGGTAGGAGGGGGAGAGGGGGTTGGGTTAATTCACAACAAATGTGTACAATGCACACGTTCTGAGTAAAGAGTACACTTACAACTTTGGCTAAAATGTACAAAAGCAAATTAGGTAAATAAAATGCATGTGTACTCCTGTAATATTCTGAAATAAAAAAGTAAATAAATGAATTTTTAAAACACATTATTTGCTTACAAAAATAATTGCATTTGCAAATCTTTTAACCTTAACATAATCTGATCACAGGAATGATACAAGGAATGTGTGCCTTGCCAACATTCAGGTGGATATTACCCAAGTGCATGGATGATTTGGGCTGGGGATCACAGGGCCATCTGAGAATTCTGCCAAACAAAATCCTAATTTTAAAAAATCTTAATAATGAAGATAATACTGAAATTATTGTTGATGATACTCTTCTTTCTGTTTGAGTCTACTTGACAATTACATCAACGCTTCAGGAAATGTAACCTGAAACGTTTGCTGAAAGAAGTTAATAATCATGACTGTAAACCAGAGGTATCTAACCTTAGGCCTGTGGGCTGCATGCTGATTTTGTGAGGATTTTTTTTTTTTTGCTGTTGGGGTTTGTCAGTGTTTCTGTCTTTACTGGGTGGCTCAAGATGATTCTTCTTCGCATGTGGCAGAAAGAAGCAAAAAAGTTGGACACCTTTACAAGATATTCTTACCTTGGGATGAAATAAGATCTACACAGGGAGTTGAAACATGTCAGCACTTTGCTTGGTCCCTCAAAGGTTAGAATATTACCTTTCAGCCTACACTGAAATTTAGAATAAGCATCCTTAAGAATGGCACCATGATATTTGTGATATTATTGATACTCACTCTGTAAGAGGGTCTTGTCTTTGTGAAAGAAATTCCCCTTGGGGTTCAGTAGAAGGACTAACTATCTATGTTCAGGGAAATTAGTTATTTTACGAATGTTGACTCATAACTGATTAAGATTCCAATCTTTTCTCTGTGAAACTACTTTGATGCACAAAGGTAAACTTATACCATGCATCCATGCATGCATAAAGGTAAACTTATACCATGCATCCATGCATGCAAACTTATATATGCATCTCATATGCCATATGTAAGACATTTGGGGAGGTTGGCACACCTTTTGTATGTGAAATGTAACCACAGGAGACACTCTACCTAACAAAATCAAATATTTTGACCTGGTTGGTAGTACTCTTACATTAACCTGAGATAAATTTACTTTTCAATAAAAAAAAAAAAATAGGCACTTAGGTACAATGTTTATTTAAATTTAAATTTAATTTTCTTACTTAGGTTTTATTTCTTAACTTGATCTTCACTTTTTTTTTTAATCTTGTAGTTCTACAAGTATATTTACAAATTGCCTTAAATTATTTTCTGAGATAAATCAATATTTATTGAGCATTGTAAATTTAGAAGTTTTAAGCACTCTAGCAGGAATCTAAAACACACTGTTTAATATAGTCTTCTCAAGAGAATAACTAATGGTTTTGAAAAATAATTTGGAATACAAATAAGAATTAGAAATATATTAAAGATATTACAGACATAAGCGTATATAGTAACATAAAATACAGCAGTATAGAACTTTATGATATCAATGTTCTTCCTTTTATATAAACCAAATACCATGTAGGAAAGAAATCATATTAGAAGTGAAACCTGGCTCGGCGCCTGTGACTCAACAGGCTAAGGCGCCAGCCACGTACACCTGAGCTGGCAGGTTCGAATCCAGCCCGGGCCCGCCAAACAACAATGACGGCTGCAACCAAAAAATGGACAGGCGTTGTGGTGGGCGCCTGTAGTTCCAGCTACTTGGGAGGCGGAGGCAGGAGACTTGCTTGAGCCCAGGAATTGGAGGTTGTTGTGAGCTGTGATGCCACAGCACTCTATCCAGGGTGACAGCTTGAGGCTCTGTCTCAAAAAAAAAAAAAAAAAAAGAAAGAAAGAAATGAAACCTAACAAATGCATTCAGTGTAACCTGGTTTCTTGTACTCTCAATGAATCCCCAACAATAAAAAAAAAAAAGAAATCAAATCAAATCTATGTGTACAAATATAGTACAAGTAAAATCGTATTAATTCTAACAAGCACAAATTCTTATAGTACAAATGAAAACATAAATTCCAACAAGCACAAATTCCTCGTCTTTTATCCATTTGCTCATGTAATGTTTTAATTTCATTGACAACATCCTCTTCAATTATTCTGGGGAGTTCCCCAAGTTTGCCTCAACCTCAATCCATTCTTTCAGCCACAGTCATCATGTCATATGAGTCTCCGCGATCTTCCACTTCTGATCTGGCTCCTATTCTTCAACTCCTGTTGTTCACACAGTCTTTTAAAAGAATGACAGTATTTGTCCCAGTGAATATGTTTCTCGTCACACTTGTGGTATCTGAGCAAAATTACAACAGTCCTCTCAATATGCCTTTTTTTAATGTAATCAAATCGGTTCTGAGTCCATAAAGAAGAAAAAAAAATGGGTCTTTCTCCAACGTTAGTCCATGCTCTCTCACCTTGACAATAAGCCAGCACTGCTTTTACTTAGACTCTACAGTGAGGATCTTAAACGCTCACAAGAGCAGAGTAGAGTTGAGTGTCTCTAATCATCATGGCTAACGCCCTTTTGATAAAACCATATGGGGGGATTAGACTTATTTATGCTCCTCCATCCTTACCTCCTTCATCTCTTACCTTTCTCTAAATCTCTGACCGAGGAAAAGGACTCATCCTTCTTTCTCCAAATAAAGAAAATGTAGTATCATCATCACCTTCATTAATGAGGGTGCACTAAATACTAGGCACAGAGCTTGGTAATGAATATGCAGAGAGATTAAAAATCTTCTCCAACTTCCTGTGACTCGTAAGTGGAGCAGCTGAAACTCCACCCTAGGTAGTCAAACTCCACAGCCCACATTCTTTATCTGGCATACTACATCAATTCCTAATTTAAGTCAGTGGAAATGGTATGCTCAACCCCAAGTTCAACCCCACATCAATCGGTCAATATGTCTGGCTATAGTCACAATCCCTGGGCATTGATATCCTAAACAGAAGAAGGGTCCCTAGTTAAAGCGGTATTTATCTAAAAAAATTTTTGATTCAAGTTTTGAAATCAATAAAGAATGTATTTTAAAAAGTTAAAAAGAAAGAAGTTTTGTATGAGTGCAATGACATATAACAAAGTAATTAAGAAACGTGTATCTGTAAGCAAGTGATAATAAACATGTTTGATTAACTAAGGTCTGGTGTGATGTGACTTACTAAAAAGTAAATGTTGAAGTCATGAAGGACCAGTTGATGAAAAACCAGTTTTTTTTCTAGTTCTGTTTTTAAACACTAAAAAAGTGTTGGGAAATTCTGAAAACAATATTATTTTTATTGGGCACTTTAAAAAAATGCGTGCAGGAAATATCGTGAAACCAAACAAAGAACAATGGGGTGTTAAAACCTCTAATAAACTTCAAATATTTCATCAGAGAGTCACTGTGTGTTTCTGAACAGGGAAGGCACATGATTTACAAACATAAAAATTAAAAGCCAACCCTCTGCTTTATGTATGTTAAGAACGGCTTAGATTTTATTTAGGGAGGTTAGCAGTTTACCACTATTGATTTCACCTTATAAAACTAATTGTTCATAAGCTTATGAGAACTCCTTAGAGTCGTTCAACCTCTGTAGTTGCAAATCTATCAGCTGATTAATCTTTTCAACAGTACCAGTTTTTCAGCATGCTTTGCCACCTAAAATACATACTAGGAAACTATAAACCACTTATTCCAGCATATTCTCAAAAGAAGCATTTTAGGGTCTTATTGTCTTAGGAATTCAGAAAGTAACTTTTTTCCTTAAACTTAGGGTCCATGTTAGTTAATAAAAGGCCTCTCAAATCACAACATTAATAAATTTGCATGCTTTTTTTCCTGAAAAAAAAAAAAAGAGGCATTTTAAAGGCACAGTATGTGATCAGTTGGTGTTCTACGTTGCAAGCAAAAGAAACCAACACTGGACAATTAAGCTGAAAATGATTTTTAATAAAAGAATCGACTAGTTCATGGGCTCTGCCAGGAGGACCAAAGAGAGGCCACACAGACAAGAAAAAAAAAATTTCCATAATAATGGTGCATAACTGATCAGAAGGAAAACGCCTCTGTTTTTGCTGCCAACATGACTAGGAGTCAACTTTAACCAAAATAGTGACATCAGACACTTGGCCCTGAATAAAGTTGCTTGATTACAGTTGCCAGTGAAGACCAGGCAGCCTTGCCACCATCATATTAACTCTCATTTTCGGAATAAATTCTGTAACATTCTTGGTTAGGGTGTCTTTAACTTCAGATTCTTCAGATTCAAATCTGTAGTATCTTTGGCAGAGGCTAAAAGATGCCTCCTTAGGGAGTCTCCCTGAATTTCTTTATCAGAATTTGCTTCAGGCTCATACAGCATCCCACAGACATTTCATGATTCACTGGTTCCCCTGGATCTTAGAGCCACATGAGAGGGCGTCTTTCCTTTGGGTCCCACTCGAGGTAACTAGCCTTTTGGGTCATGCAGTGAACAGATATGTTTGTCGCCTCTAATCCTGGCACTCTCTAGACACTATATCCCTATCTAGTGGCAGGGAATGCAAAGTACAGCTATTGCTCTCATTTTGTAGAGAGTATCCTGATCATGGTGCAAACAGCTGGGTCTTCACCAAGGCTTAACCAACATGGCAGGATTTTCTATTTTTGCGCACTTTACTATCTTCTACTAAAGTACCAACAAGCTCTTACTTTCCTAGTACTAGTAGTGTAATTATGTGAAGACAGTGAGCAAGTGGGATATTTAAATTGTAGTATATGTGATCAGAGAGTATATCTCTTTTGCAAGACATTGAAGATAAAAATATTTATAATGCCAGATAAAAATTATATGTATAACTCTACTATATGTGCATGTGCATATATAGATAGACTGATGTAAGATAGATAGATTGATAGACAGCCAGATCGTACTAGTTGCTAAAATTATATTGATGTGACCCAGGAAAGAAGTCATATCTGGAACTGCAGCTGCAACTGAAATTACTTATTATTTAAACTAAAGATAATATGTTATTTTCTGTATCAGCCAAGCAGATGAGCTTATTGTGGACACAACAGAAATCACTTCTTTTTCTTTTATAATGTGAGAAAAAGGAAAACATCACAATTTATTTCTTTTTCAGTATTTTTTACTTTTTTATTTCAAAATATTAACAGTGTACAAATGTTTTTTTGGTTACACGAATCACTTTTGTAATGCTTGAGTCACGGCCATAAGTGTGCTCATTAGTTCATTATACCATTGAGTGGTTTATGTCCATTTTCCCCTTCCCCTCACTTGATTTCCAGTGATTTTCACTTTGCTCTATGCACATATGTGCTCATTCGTTATGTCCAATTTAACAGAGTATACATGTTGTTTGTTTTCAGTTCTCTAAATACTTCACTTCGTTCCATTCAGATTGTTGCAGAAGGCAGTAATTCATCCTTTTATATGGCTGAATAGTACTCCATGGTGTATGTATACCACATTCTGTTAATCGACTCATGAATTGAGGGGCAGTGGATAGATTCCACATCTTTGCAATTGTGAATTGTGCTGCAATAAACTAAACATTCACATGCAGGTGTATTTCTGATAAAAAATGGCTTATTTTCCTTTGGATAAATAGTGAATTGAAGGGTTAAATGGTAGGCTACTTTTAGTTCTTCCAGTTGTCTCCATACTGTTTTCTATAGAAGTTGTACTAATTTTCGGTCCTACCAACACGGTACAAGCTTTCCTTTCTCTCTGCATCACACCAGCATCTATTGTTTTTGGACTTTTTAATAAAAGTCATTTTAACAGGGGTAAGCTGATATCTCATTGTGGTTTTAATTTGCATTTCTCTGATGGTTAGTCATATTGAACATTTTTCATGTGTTTATTGGCCATTTCTCTATCTTCTTTTGGAAAGCTTCTGTTTATGTCTTTTGCCCATTTTTTCGTGTGTGTGTGGGGGGTTGTTTTGTTTTGTTTTCTCTTGCTGATTTGCTTAAATTCTTTGTGGATTCTGGTTATTAGCATTTTATGAGATGTGTACTTTGTGAAGATTTTCTCCCATTCTTTAGGTTGTATATTTGCTCTGTTGATTATTTCCTGTGTAAAAACTTAAACTTTTAGGTCTTTGATAGTAGAATAATCTCGACTATTCTTTCCGGGGCAAGGTACTGCTTTTATGGTACGGTTAGGTATAAGATGAAGAGGTTCCTGGGTTTCTCCGTACCATTTTCTATCATGGTAAAACTGATTCTATGAGTAAAAGTAGAAATTCTGTCAGTCAATTCCAATTATGTGGAAACTGGGTACTAAAAGATAGCTTAGGCTTGAGGTTTTGCTGAGCCTAACATATAATGAAAATAGGTGAAATTTCCATTTATCTCCTGATTCCCACATCCCCTCATAGCAGATACTGTGATATTTTGCTTTTCCAGGAACTAATTTGGGCCCAGTGTCCAAACATCTCCGAAAGTTATAGGTCCCTGTCTTTCCCAAAGACATGGTTATTGTGATAGACACAGGTCTCTTTGTTAAAGCATCAAAAGGGAATGTTAGAATACACACTTGTGATATTATTAGAGCCCAAACTCAGATCACCTATCTTTCTTTCTTTCTTTTGGGTCAAGGACAACTGGAAACTTAAATTGATCCAAATCTACAAATTTGGAAAACATAAATTTTGGTTGCTTATGTAAGATCTCCACTCACTGGGTCTAGGGTTTATTGATTTCTTTGTTTATACTGGGTGCTCCGTGATCAATATACCACCCACTAAATGTTCTTATGGATTATATAAATCTGATCCCTTTGCTGGTCTTTCTACTTATTACAGTTACTATGACCTAACTAGTCTAGCAGTTAAATGTTATTTCTTTATTTCTTGCACTCTGAAATGTAGTATTACAATGAAATCAGACAACTTTTTTCAATTGCAGTATCACATCCAAGCATTTCCAGAGTACAGGCCTGGGAGACCTTTTGAACATGTTGGGACTCCACTTTCTAGAGCATTTCTCAAAGGATTAGAGGAGCAAACACATACTGAGCCCTGAGAGCATAACAGAGAGCTGAGAAATCCACTGTGTTCAATCCTCTTCAGCATGTATTAAGCCATGAGCCTTTTGATTTTTTCCTCTACAATATACCAAAGAAAGAAAGAAAGACAGAAAATTTAATTCAGGGTCAAGTTAACCAAACTTAAAAATAAAAGTTAGAGCCTCTTTCAGCTGTTCAAGATAGCTCAGTAAACCAAGCCCCAGCTTGTTAAGAAGTAAAGAGAGAAAAGACAGAAAGATTTTTAAATATACAAATTTTATAAAGAAAAGTAAATTTTTTAATTAAATTAGTTACTTTGAAGCAAATTTGTTTCCAGATTGAATTATTTCCAAAATAATAGTGTGACAAACAAACCACTGTTCCTTTCAAGTTCTCATCGACCCTGTGTTTAGCAGGTAATGTACATGAGGTCAGAATTTTTACTGCAAGTAAAAGCATTTCAAAATTTTCTAAGAATGTGTGTGTGAATGTTTGTGTATCATCCTTAGCTGCACACGTAAAACCGATTTACTTGAGGAAAGTTGCTCAAAAATAGTTGTTTCAATAGAAACTTGTTTTGTTATGACATTTTAGTCTGATGAGAAATATAGTTAGACAGGACACATGGAGTGAATGACCTGAAGTGAGAAAAATATATCAGGAGTAGGTTTTTCTAGTTCTGAAGTTCTAACGTCCTTTTCTTTTTTTTTTCCTTTTGGAAAATTAGTATTATCGATTAAGAGTTATATAGTTTTCACACTCTCTTCTTTTCAGTTTATTATCTCCAAAAGAAAATGTTACTTGTGTATATACATGTGTTTATATATATATATGCATGTGTGTGTGTGTGTGGAGATAAATGAACTCATTTATGAGACTTTAATAACATTTCAATTCAAATTTTGTCTTGATTCAAACAGTAGTTGTGAAAAATGTTTCATGCCCTATAATTTACAAGATAGCACAAAAAAATAACAGAAGTTACAAAAGAAACATTGAATCTAGGGGCTCAGAGCAGTGTGTGAGAGGTTAGGTGTTATGCACATGAGGTCAGGTGTTACGCACATGAACTCATGAAAGAATTCATGCCTCTTGGGGGTGGGATACAATTATGAGACTTTACCTAACAAATGCAGCCAGTATAACCTAATTCTTTGTTCTTTCAATGAACCTGAAACAAGTAAAAAAAAAAAAAAAAAGGGTAGTAAGTGCCAAAAAGCGTACTACAAAGAAAGATAAATATAAGCTCAGAAAGTTACATAGCAGTTTTTAGAATAATCATAAGTTTAGATGAAGGTTAAGAGAAGGAAAAGTAGAACTTTAATCAGAACAGGAGGGAGACTTAAATTCATAAAATAAATGTATTAATAAAATCCAAATATATATAAAACTGTTATTCCAAGATTGGTTCAAGGGACAAATCCAAAAGAGTTTATGTCAGTGCTAACATTTAGTTTGTCAGTACCTAATTGTGACTACTTTCAGTGGCTTTAGAATTTATAGCTAACTTTTGGCTACAATTGAGTAGAGACTTAGTCTCTGATATACACAAATAAACCAGGTTTAGGGAGAATTTGGTAACATATTCAGTGCATAGCGGGCATCAATAAATATTTGCTTGATTAGACTAAAAAGTGACTAATAGTTATAAGGTATATGAAGTAAAACAATGCTTAATTTTAAAATTCTTACAGATATGATCATATTATTGAAATGTGAAAGGCAATTATCAAACTGTCACTGAAGTTTTTATATTATTCCAAACTATTAAGAAAAAAGCTTTTAAAAAAAACATTTTGGTTCATTAGCTACAGGGCTCCAGAGATGATATATTAGAAGAGTGTGTTTATACTGATTGGATATCTACCAGTGATGATATTTTTGTGACTAAGAGATAATGTCATTATCATAGATAATATTTAGCTTATTTCAAATTGCTTTCAAGTGGAGAGATGGAATTATAATGCCTAATCAACCAAGCCTACTTAGCAATCTTCAGATATGCCTTTATGCACATGGACTCTATAGGGGGTAATACATTTATGACAAAGCACAGCTGTGAAGGGCATGTCAATGGAATGTCCTTGAGAGTATAAACTCTTCAATTGAGTCTCGAAAAATTTTTTGGTGTGCTTTGTGTAGACAATTCATACCCTGCTCAGTTGAAAACCTTTCTTCAAGTATGCTAAGATTGCATCCACACATGGAATTAGGGAATATTAAGAGATATTACTCACGCAGTTACAGTAAATTTCTCAGTAATATAATGTCCCCACAGTAAAACCTTCTAATGGTAATGAGGACTGAGGACTCTTTACAGGACTGAGTCAAGTATCTTACTATTGCATATGTTATTGTAATGTCTGATATTCAGGTAAATTATTTTCCTTCTTTAGGAAAAGTGTTTGTATTCTTTTACTTTTGCAGCCACAGTTTAGTCACTAGTACTGCATTTCTCTTTCTTCTCCAGTGTAAGAGTCTTTCAAGGTCAGCTTTGTCTAGAAATAGGACTAAAAATCCCAACTGATATGACAGTGTTGTCATATGAACAAAAGAAAACCATTTTATAAAAAGAAAGGCTAATTAGATGATAAGTCTCCATTGGATTTTCTCTCTTTGTAAAATTAGTAGATGGTAAAAATTAGAATAACTGAAAGAAAAGAAGTGTGCCCTAGTTAAAAACCTCACTCTTAAATTAGGCCCCATTGATAAGGTATATGATACATTAAGAGTGCCACAGGAATAGATGGGAAGATTACACTTGTTGAGCAAATTATTTGGGCTTCAACTTAAGAAAATCTCTATTCATATTATTCCCCCCAAGATATAGTAGAATCATTTAAAATTCTCTACTTTCTTTAACACTAAGTTAAGTTTGTTTTCTTCATGTCAAACCTGACTTCACAACATAACATAAGTAATCATTTCCATAGATTTCTAAGGAATGAACATCTGTCTCATATTTGTTAATGATGGTCATGTTTATAAGTTACCTACAAGACTGTACCTGGCATGCTGGCATAGTGATTTGGGTATTTTGATGGCTGCTACCACCAAATGGAACATGTGATGTTCCCCATCAACAGATGTCTAAGAGCAGCGGATAGGTGATTGCCTGGTCTAATCTGTGATGCTTGGTGTATTCAGTAATAACGAGTTTGTTGAGTCTGTATTCAGAAACCTCATACATGAGGTTTTTCATGAATGATATTCCTCAAATATCCAAAGTGATTTAACCTAATAGAATTAGTTTAGAAAAATGTACTTACTGGTGGATGTTAATTTGTCTATACTAAAAAGATTATTTTATCCAAATGAAATGTTTTTTGAAATATGAAAGGATTAATCCTTATGTGAAATTATTTTCTGGGACTCAGATCATATCGGGTAATATAAAGTAACTTTCATTTACTGAATGAATATTTCGTGCTTGATTTTTATATAGCATCTGGCATAAAATACAAGAATTGCTCCCCAAACAATGAAATATTGACTTTATAAATGGCTGAAATGAGAAGTAGGGTTTTCAAAATGGGTGTTCCATATATTGTATAAAAATGGCAAATTTCCTAATGCCACTCATTTTTCCAATCTCTAATTTTGAAAAAAATATTATCTGATGAACCACACATTTTCAAACAGGGTCTGCATCATTTTTGTGGAAATTTTTAAAATGAAATTTAGTATGACCACACTTATATAAGCAGCAAACACTCTCAAGGAATATTGAGGGAAAAAAATGTCCAAAACAAAACAAAACCAAAATTGAATAATGTAAGTGACAAAATGAATATACAGTATAAATCCCTACAACAAAACCTGAATACATTGAAAAATAAAATGAAAAGGAAACTTAAAATTAAAACTTGAAACAAAAGAAGACTGGCAAAATAAAGTTAGAATTCATGGAACATAAAACCACAAATAATTGAAAGAAGAAAATTATGATGAATATAAGTAAAAAAATGTCCCATTTAACCATCTATTAAGTACTTTTATGCAGATGGTATTGATTTTGACTAAAAGAAAATCACAGATCTGACAAAAAAAAATGGACACATATTGATATGTTTAAAGCCTCCATTTCTTCCATTGCTTTATAGTTTGTCACACCACCAATTAGGGAGCATTCTGCTTAGCAAAGCTTTTAAAGTATGTTATTATATTATACACAAAATCTCTTAAACATTTTACAGAAGTGTGTTTAAGTATTTGCCACAAAACCCACCCCCTCTGACAGCTCCAAGTGGCCCCACATCACCCAGGGTTGGTAACTCTCCTCTGCCCTCATTGTATTTGGCCCTGTGAACTCCTCAATTCCTCCTTCCCAATTAATGGGACAAAATGCCCAAATAAACAAGAAAAGGAAGGCCTTTAAAAGCTCTACTACTTCAATAAAAAGACATCACTGTGAATTGTTGAACCTCAGAGTTGACACTTTACTATGACTGACAGCATGGCCATCACCCTCCCCACTTAGTCACCCCGTTAATGACACTCACCTCCCTGTGCTTTGAGAGTTTTCATACTTTGGCAGTTAAAGTCATTTGGCCTTTGGCCTTGTGTCTTCGGGGGTTACAGGCATTGACTTTGGAGGAAAGATTAAATTAACCATAGCTAGACTGAAGAATAACTAAAGGAAATAAAAAGATGAAAAGATAAAGAAATGAGGAAGCACATTAGATGTCAAATGAGGAAGTCATTAAACTAATGAAACCTTAGATTGAATAATTGGCAGAATTTCCTGAAACAAAAGGGCTCTTCAACTCTGAAGTGCTGTTGTCCTTTGAGAAAAGTTATTGAGCAGCCACTTGGATCAGCTAACACTAGATTGTCATCCCATGGAAAACTGAGTTGGATTAACAACACGAATCAGACCAGGAAAATTCTGTTGGTGATTAAAACTCAGCTGTGTTTGTGGGCACATCAAGTCATTGTTATTTCCTTCTCACCCTTGAAAAGTACAAAACAGTCCAGGTAACTGTACCGGCAATTGATCTTCATTGTCCTCTGGGAAGAAATTTTGTTTTCACTTTATAGAATCATCCAGACTAATGTAGGGTTTCTTCTCCTTAGGTCTGGCATACTGTCTGTCACTGTAAATGTGAATAGTGTATAACTATGTTTGATAAAACTAAGACAAATAATTTTGAAAGAACTTCTAGAAATTTTATAATTTCTGATTCTAGATCTTTCTGATTTCATTGCCTGTGTTTCTTAAAGAATGATTCAAAGAGGACTGTGGTCATTCACATATGTTTAGTGCTCATTAGATACTTAAGTTTCACTGTATCTCACCATGCATAATGTTTTCCATGTGCAAAACTTAATAAGATACAGGGATGTTTGTTTTATGTGTACCTCTAAGCCCACTGAGGTGCCACTTTTCAAGTTTTGCACTAAACACTAAAATGCCCTTAATAAACGAGTCCAGATGGAGTGTGTATGTGAGAAAGGGTTGGTTGGGTTCTTGAGATGTAGACCACAAATAGTGTTCGATCCAATCACTCCAAAAGATGCCACATGGCCTGAGGTAATCTTCCATAGCAAAATCTAAATAACGTTGTTCATTTGCTAATAGTCTAAATATCATAATTAGAACATGTTGCTGCTATAGAACTCTAATTATTGATAAAAAGAACTTTCATCACGACCATCTCTCTTTTAAGGGAAATGATCATTATACCTAACTCCACCCTTTTAATCCCTGGATCATTCCTGAAAATGACAAACACATTGCTTGGTTTGGACTGGTTGTTCTGACTGGTAACTAATGATTTATGTCTTTTTTCAAATCTCATACATATGGAATCATTACTAGGTGAGAAGCAAAAAAGTGAAGAGTGGATGTCTCAGCAATCCTTACACATACTTACTAAGTTTACAGCTAGATGTACTGCTGTTGCTGACAAGACAGGGCATTTTTTTCTTCCTTTTCATTGCATCTCATATGAGAGGCATTGCCACACAATCCAAAAGAACATTTATTCTAATCAGATTCAACTTCAGCAGCCATCACTCCCACTAGGTCTCTCTGCAAATATAATACATGTATGATATATATGCATATTATATACAGTATCTGTATATCTCTATATAACAGCAAAGCCAGGCTACCTTCATGAATTGAAGGGGGCTGCCTACATGATATTGTAAGAGAACATCCTTGTTTAAAAATATACCTCCTTATTGTCTGTGACAATTCCTAAAAGTCCATTATTGAACACCCTTGAAAGGAAAACATGGTAACCCATGTAGGCTAAAATCCCGATTAGCTGATAACAAGTGGTAAGCCAGTCATCTGGGTGCATAATAATCCTAGGGTCTAGGGACAGTCAATGGTCATTCAGTTATTAATTTAAGAAATAAGTGTTGACTGGGTGTCTGTTTTATTATAGATAATAATCACACATACAGGGCTATTGGTATGTGTGATTATTTAAAGACCTGAGAGTTCTCTGATGGAGACAAGCAAGAAATATGGTGCTTAAAGCAGGGAAAGTGTCATCACAGCACAAGACAGGGACATAGAGAAGCACGTGGGGGATGCACCTGTCCCAGGCTGTGTTGAGGGGAGCAGCAGGGAGGCTTCCTGGAGGAGATCAAACGTGAGCTACTTCTGAAAGGACTCAACCTGCAGCACCGCCGTGCACTGTTCCATGTTTTCACATGTTATGTTAATCAGAACTTCTACACTTACACTCCCTAACTAACAGAAGGTCAAGAATAATTCCTGTGATGATTCAGAAAAGTGACTTCTTGGAGATGACTGTGGTTTTATTATTAAGAGTTGCAAAATGGCCCGTGAACTAACAATCAGCAGACATAGATCATTTGTTAAACTTGGGCCCATTTGTGGAATTTCGAGCAAATACTATGTCCTTTTTGTGTCTTAATTTTCTCATTTGTGAAATGTGTAATTGGTTTACCCAATCATACTTTATGTAGGGTATGTTCCACACCCAGGATGGGGCAGGAACTGGAGCTTTGTCCATGTTACCTGGGACAACAGCCTGGGTCCTGTCCTTCCTACCTTCAAAAGAATAAGTAAATGGCACATAGGTCTCCATACAAGTTTTTCTTGATATTTAATTCACCATTTTGTACAGTGGCAACAAAATGTCTGCCCTTAGAAAATTATTTATTATATTTACCATCATATTTTAAAAATTCTGTTATAGAAACTTACCTTTCTTAGATGATTATCAAAAGGAAAATACACTAAATATTGCAGTTCATTTTCATAATAGAACTCACTTTAGTTAAAAATCATGAAATATAGAATGTAATTACAAAGCATCTTAAATTTGCTTTTTAGCTGGGTCTCAGTAATATAAGTTGCATTTTAAAAAAAGGAGGAAAAATAAGCTCATTAACAATAGAGTATAGTCATACTTCACTGAAATTGTTTTTTTTTTTAAATTACACTTTGTGAATAACAACTCAAATTTCCAAAGGAAAAATCTGTATTAACAAAAATAGCATGGTTAAAGAACCATTCAAAATATAATTCTTTTCATATATGTAGTGTTTTTAAAGAATAAGAGTAAAAATAATTATACATTTTTATTTATAATTATCTTTGGCTATTTTACAGGGTGAATTTATAAATCAGAAAAGAACATTTTTTCTTCTTATTTTTTTTTTGCCCGAGGCTGGGTTTGAACCCACCACCTCTGGTAAATGGTGCTGGTGCCCTACTCCTTTGAGCCACAGGTGCTAGCCTGGAAAAGAACATTTGTTCAAACATCAGTTGAGTCAGGATTGATAGCAGCAAATTTTTATAAGGGCATTCTTTATATGAATCTTGAAGCTAAATCAGTCTTTAAAATATACATGCATTATTGAACGCCATGAATCTGACTGGAGGAGATATAACTAAAAATAGATGATCCCCCCAAAAGTTATTAATCAATCATGAAAAAAAGTAAATCATTTCCCTAGAAAAATACATGAAGTGGTAAAAACAAACATATTAGAACTGTCTGTTTGAAGTAAATTAGGGGTGTGTGATTTTAGTGGGACAATTAACTTCCCTTCAAATAATATCAATGTGTTTGCTGAACAAATGTTGGCAGTAGGCAACCTGTTGTGCTCAGGAAAAATAAGGCTGTGTTTACCTGAAAGCTTAACTATTGCTCTGGATACTCATCAGTCATTACCATACGTGAGAGAAATGGGTGGCCATAAATGTCCTTGTTTCATAGTCAGTATTGAAAATAGCAGTCCTTCAGTATAACTAGGGCCATAGTAAATCACCTGTGGACAGATTAGCTCTGTCAAATTAGTAAAAAATCAATAAATAATGTATTTGCACAGCATGTTCTATTCTTTTTTAAGGTACAACTACTTCTTTAAATACTAAGATCCTACCAGACTTTGTCTGACATCAGTTTTTCACTACTTGGAAGAAGCTGACACTGGGTAAAGAGCTGTGAATCCCAAGCTGTTATTAGTGGTCATAAAGCCCTTAGAATTTTAGAACATTACATTGAATTCTGAGGATTAAATATAGGCAAATACAGATTTTCATAAAGTCAATTAAGCAGGGCAAGCTAGAATTCCAAGAGCCATGGTTTTCTTCACCAATTGTTCTTTTTGAAAGCTTAGCATAATATAATATGTGTAATATAGTATTTCACGTCAGTATAGGAAATCTTTGACATTTAGTGTGAAGATCAAAATGAATCATGGAATGATTAATGATGGGATTTGTAAACTGCTTCCCCAGGTCATTCCTACTAAGAACTTTCTTCTCATCATGACCCGTCACCTTAACAATGCCTAATTTCTCTCTCTTCTGACACCATCAAAAGAGGACTAAGATGAAGAATTAATGATTGGGTGGTGCCTGTGGCTCAACGGAGTAGGGTGCCAGCCCTATATACCAGAGGTGGTGGGTTCAAACCTAGCCCTGGCCAAAATAAAAACTTCAAAAAAAAAAAGAATTAATGATAATAAAGTTTTAGTGAATTTTGCTATGGTGCTGCTGAAAAATAGTCTTTTTGCCTAAGCAAGTGCCTAGTTGGCTTTCCTCCAGTGTTAGTCACTGACAAGAGAATTTCAGTGCAAAAAGTTCACTTGGGTGGTGATTCCTGAAAATACCAGATGAAAGACAGCAAAGAGAAGGTAGAACACGAAAGATACAATGTTGAGCAGGCTTCAGCTATTGGAAACCAGACATACCTCAGGACTATCCCACCTGAGTGAGGCAGAACTGGGGTATTTACCTTCACATCACATAGGATGAAGGGTGAGGCCTTAGAACCAGTTCTCAACCAGTGGGTTGCCACCCCTTTGAAACAATGAAAATACATTGTGGCATTGGGAAGGTTGAGCACCACTGCCTTAGAATGAGGAAATAAGCAGAGATACTCAGAAATATTAAATATAGAAGCATTTTGCACAAGATAAGATTATTAAAACACATCTATTATGTGTATTATTCGAGGAAAGTATGAAATAGTATCCTACATCACATACAAAATATAATAATTATAGAATTGAGAGAATCTTTAAATACTCGCTTCCACAAACCATAAGCCTAGATGGACTAACAGGTGAATTCAATTAAGCCCTTAAAGACTGAAAAATCCCAGTGCTTTACAAAATGTTTCCAGAGTATAGACTGACAAAACTTTTCACAATCAAAACAAATATAGATATGTCATGCATGAATGTTAATTTATGATCCTAAAAAAAATCACATAAAACATAATCCTATGGGGCATTTAGGGATAAATATAAAGAAAATAAATGGAATTGATTCCAAGAACACTGAGATGATTCAGTATTAGAAAATCTCTCAATATAATTCACCATGTTGATAAATCAAATGACCAAAAGCTAAGGGCATTTGCTGAAACTCATCATCCATTCCTAATTTTCATAAAAATCTTCAAGGAATTTTGAGTAAATTTATAAATTATTAAACACTAGAAACATTCATAATAAGTTTACAACAAAATAAGGTGCTCTATTAGTTTTATCTGTTGCTGTGCAACACATCACCACAACTTTAGAAGTTTGAGAACATATTTATTTCCTAATGCCTGTGGATCAGTAAGTTGGGAGCAGTTAAGTTGAAGGCCTCTTGATCAGGGTCTCTCGCAAAACTTCAATCAAGACGTTAGCTGAGTTTAGTTCTTTTAAGGATTTATGGTGGAGAAATTTTACCATACTACTTAAGCAAAAGTAAAATTTCAATGATCAAAGATTTTATTTATTTGTGTAAGTTTAAAGGGTGTAAGTGCAATTTTGATAGAGATACACATTGCATAGTGGTCAGGTTAGGGTTTTAGGGTATTCATCAACCAAATAAGGTACATTGTACCCTTTAAGTAGTTTTCCATCATCAACCCCCCCCATCTGCTTCCCTTTCTGAGTTTCCATTGTCTGTCATTCCACTCTCCACATCCAAGTGAACACATTGTTTTAGTTCCCACTTATTGTGAAAACATGGGATATTTGTCTCCCAGTGTGTGGCTTGTTTCACATAAGATAGTGACCTCCAGTTTCAGTCTTCTACAGGTCGCCAGCCAGTTCACCCAGCACCATTTGTTAAATAGGGAATCTGTACCCCACTGAATGTTCTTAATTGGCTTGTCAAAGATCAAATAGCGGTAAGTGTATTTTTTTTTTAAACAGAGTCTCACTTTGTCCCCCTTTGTAGAGTTCTGTGGCATCACAGCTCACAGCAACCACAAACTCAGACTTAAGCTATGCTCTTGCCTCAGCCTCCAAATAGCTGGGACTACAGAAGCTTGCCACAACACCAGCCTTATTTTTTTGAGATGGGGGTCTCACTCTTGCTCAGGCTGGTCTGGAACCTGTGAGCTCATGCAATCCACCTGTTTCGGCTTCCCAAGTGCTGGGATTATAGGGGCAAGCCACTGTGATGGGCCCTTTTGACATTTTTGATAAATTTCCCCAAATCAAATTCTAAATGAAGTCTTTTTGATCTGGAACTTAAGATTTCCCATAGTGCCCCAGGTAAAAATCAGAGGATTTATTTTCTCACCTTATAATGAGAGACATTAAATTAATTATATTTATTTGCTGTTAAATTACATGAGAAGCATTTTAAATTAAGAAGTGATGCTAAAACCTTCTGTATGTTATATTTGGATGGGTATATCTTACTAATATAAATGTTTCAGAATAGAAATGTGTCAATACTCCTATCGTTTAAATGCCTGGCATAATGTTATTAGTCATGATTCCAATTATTACCTTGAATTGTGCTATGCTACAGAAGTAACCATTCTTTGCCAATTACATCATAATGAACTCTCACTGGCTCTTTAACCATGTTTATTTTCAGTCTTTTGTTCTTCACAGGTAGTTATTGTTTACTCTGATCTTTCCTGAAAGTTTTTGCAATCACCTACAGGCAAAATTACTTCATTTTAAAAGAGATTAATGGGAAAGACACTGATAAGTACTCAGGAGTACAGATTTTTGATAACTTTAAGATTATACCATTGGACTGGGTAAGAATTTCCAGAACTCTAACAAAAGAAACTGATGGGTTCATAAAACTACTAACTCAAAAAAAGAAGAACAAGAATTAATTACATAGGACTGAATGAACTGATAAAGGGTAATTATGGGTTTTGTTTTGGAACATTGCTGGTTCTTTAATATTCAGACTTAAGGAGCCTATCTCTCTTTTCTCTTAATCTATCCATAGCTCACATTTATTTGATAAAATATGCTTTTTAAAGTATAAACAAAAATAAAACATTTACTTTTTCTGCCTACCTGATCCCTTCAAAGTTTGGAAATTATTAGTGAGTACTCCTAGCTTCATGACAAGATAGTTATTTGCATATATTCAAGAAGACTCTTATCTCCTTATAACAGGACATAATTGGAGAAGTGGGTTATATTACCAAGGCTTTGACTGAAATGTCTTATTTTAAAGAGCTAAAGTTGATTTTATGGAGCCATTGCTTACAAAGCACTCTTGGAGAAAAATAAAGCCTGCTACCTGACTTACAGGTGAGTAAGCAAGGTCACTTTTTGGCAGGCCCAGGATCCTCAGAATATTTTGGGAACCTTGGGAAGAGAGAAATTTATCAAAATTTATAGGTATTTGAGGCAAAAGCTGATGGTGAGTCTTTGGCTTGAGAGGCTTTTAATAGTCTAATCTGAAATTGCTTATGGTTTTGTTCCAGTAAAACTAACTAAAAGAAAAAAGAGACCTAAGTAGTTAATGACTATTCTTATTACAGCGATGTAAATAAGTAGGCTAAGTTTAGGGATATTAGACTTATTTTGGAAACAAATTAGCTTTATTTTAATTATCTTTGATAGAAATGGCAGTCATTATAGAGAGAAAAATGATGTTTGTTTCAATGGAAAAGTATAACATACCTTTGTTGGTAGTTTTAGTCCTGTTCACTGTCTTTAAAGTTTTTGTTATCTACCTATAAACTTGACAGGATCCTAAATCTTCTCTTTTCCTCCAATATCTGTCTATAGCTCGCCAATGCTCAGATTTTTATTTGAGCTATATAAAAAAACCAGTAAGCTGAAGCTGAACAATTTGATATAAACTTAAGAGAAATCACCACAACAGATAATGTATGAGAAACCTTTGTGCTTGTTGCTTGAGTCACTCATAAAGCTCACTGAAACACCCAACAAGACCACCAACAACATTCAAACTAGAAACCAGGAAAACCTACAAAATTGCCCCCTGCTTGTCCTCAAACTAGAAACCAGGAAAACCCATCAGATTGCCATTGCCTGCCTTCATTCTATTGTCTAAAGATGCTTTCAGCTCAAATCCAGAAATATTTTCAACAAACTGTCTACCGGACTCAAAAAGTAAGTTTATAATTTGCTCCAACTGTTACTCTTTGCTTTTCTTTTGTTTCTATAGAAATAGCTCTCATTAAATAGCTGATTGCTCCCACTATATAAAGACCAAACTTAGAGGGACACCTACACGCACCTTTAGCACCTCCTCCTCAAGTGAAAATCAACTGTATAACTAGATTCACCTGTTACTAGGACTGTGCGACTAAGTCAGTATATTATCGTACAATCTACCAACTCAGTATTTGGACAGTAAAACTTCTTAGGGGAAAGTTTCAGATGGGAGAATGATGGGGTTGAGATTATGATATCCCAAAATATTATGCCATGGCATATTAAATATTTTAAGTTGAAGGAAATTATAAACTGGTAAGAAGGACTAATTGATATTCCCTCACCCTTCTTTCCCAAAGCAGCTCATAAGACCCTCAGGTGAGAGGTGCCCTCCCTATAACTAGAATGGTGGTTCTCAACCTTCCTAATGCCATGACCCTTTAATACAGTTCCTGTGGGTCGTGACCCATAGGTGGAGAACCACTGACCTAGAAGAAAGAAACATTCTCTTCCTTGGGTGTTTCCGCGAACTTTATGAGTGACCCAATATCATGATTTCCATTATCTCTTAAGGCAGAGGGACACTGAAAGAATCTGAAGAATAAGATTTTCTCAGTTTATAACCCTTATCTGGTACCTTTGTTCTATTACTTTTTTCCATGAATTAGCACCCTTCATCAAACCTAACATAAAAACACTCAAGTTTAACTAGTTTTTTACAGCTTCATTTCCCATGACTTTCAGGATCTTCAGGATCCTGTCACATAAAATTTATGTTAAATTAATTTATATGATTTTCTCTTGGTAGTCTTCCATTTGTTACAAAGGCCTCAACTGAGAATTTAGATGAATAGAAGGAAAAGATGTTTTTCTCCCCCCCCCCGTAGACAAATATTCACAGCTCCAGACCCAATGGTAAAGACAGTGTATCTCTCTTTTCAACAGTCACAGCCAATTTCAGAAATTATGTCTCATTAGCTCTGATTGAGTAATATGCCAAACTCTGAAACAATCACTGTGATCAGTGGGAAAAAGCATTCAGATTGACTAAAGGTGAATCATACGCCCACCCTTTGGAGCTGAAGGTGTAATTAATTCTAGAGGCACCAGTTAGAGAAGTGGGTCAAAGAGGGAGGGTTAATAGATGCTAAGAAGTAAAGAATGGCTGTCTAGTATAACTATTGTCACTAATTTATGTCAAAGTAAACACTAATAGATCATAGGGCATAAAATATGCATGAATTTTGAAGAAAATGTTGACAGTTTTATAAAATGTCTTGTTTTGGCATTCCCCATGCTCCAAAGATATGTTTGCACTTTTCTCTCCTATGGGAAGTGTCTCAATATATTTGCTCAATATTTATTAAGCATCTACTAAGTGCCAAGCACTAATATAGGTACGAATAGATACAACCTCTGAATTCATGGAGTTTGCTTTCTATTGGGAAGTTCACCCATACCTGTGCACAATCTGAGATGACTGGATATGGGAGTGCATCCCTCAGCAACTCTCCCCAACTTCTTAGCTTAGCTCTTCTTCTTCTATCATTGCTGAGAGGAACTTTTAGCTTTAAAGGGCATTTCATGTATTTTCTTCCTGGCCATCTACCACACAATCCCTAGTCTCCTGTTCCCCTAGTTGGAAGGAAGGAATCTAAGCTGTTTGTTAATTTTCATGTTCTTTACTCTCCAGCTGCCATTTTAAAGTTTAAGGTAAAATAGGGTGTCCTTGGCTTGGCACCTGTAGCTCAAGTGGCTAAGGCACCAACCACGTATACCAGAGTTGGTGGGTTCGAATCCAGCCTGGGCCTGCCAAACAACAATGACAACTACAACAAAAAAATAGCTGGGTATTGTGGTGTGTGCCTATAGTCCCAGCTACATGGGAGGCTGAGGCAAGAGAACCACTTAAGCCCCGCAGATGGAAGTTGCTGTGAGCTGTGATGCCATGGCATTCTACCCAGGGCGACAGCTTGAGGCTCTGTCTAAAAAAAAAAAAAAAAAAAAAAATAGGGTGTCCTTTCTTTCATATGACTACTGCTGACATATTCTTTCTAGGTATCTTTTGTTTGATTCAGTGAGAAGGATGATTATAAAATCTGAAACCACTTAGCCATCTTTCCCCAAAAGTCTAGGGTTTATAGTTGGTTAAAGTTTTGTTTTTTGCCTTTTTTTTTTTTTTTACTGTACCTTAATTATAGAAGAACTGGACACTGGCTTTGTATGATATCTAGAGTTTCATATATATTGCCTCATTTAACTCACTCAACAGCTTCAAAAGCTGTTATTCTCTTTACAGTCATTGAAAGGTTAAAAACTTCTCCAACTTACACAGCTAGAAAGTGGCTTATTTTTTTCATTTATAAGATGAGAGAATTAGATTAGATATGATTTTCTTTCCAGCTCATCCCTGGGGTGGTTGGAATCTTTGATTCCATCTGGACTCCCAAGGCTAGGTAATATCTAAATAAAAATTACTGGAGACTGCACTCTTGACATGATGTGATTCCAAGCACTTTACATGGATTATCTCATTTAATCTTCACAGCACCTAGTAGAGTAGATACTGTTTTCATTCCATTTTATAGATAAAGAAACTAGGGCACATAAAGGTTAATAACTGGCCAGGTTGGGTAGCTCATGCTTGTAATCCTAGCACTCTGAGACGGAGAGGCAAGAGGATTGCTTGAGTTCAGGAATTCAAGATCAACCTGAGGAACAGCGAGACGCCATCTTTACTAAAAATAGAAAACATTAGCTGGTCATACTGGTCCATGCCTGTAGTCCCAGCCACTGGGGAGGCTGAAGCAGGAGAATCGCTTGAGCCCAGGAGTTTGAGGTTTCCCTGGGTTATTATTACCCTACTGTACTCTACCAGAAGCAACAGAGTGAGGCTGTCTCAAAAAGAAAGAAAAAAAGAAATAGAAGATTAATAGCTAAAAAGTGACCTAAATGCGTACTGAACACAGCTATCTTACTCCAAAGGCTTTGTGCTTAATTGTTACATACACCTCCTCTGACGATATTAATGGGTAAACAGGTAAGGAGGGTAAAGACAGATTCAAATAGGAAAAAAATTAAGTATTTTGGAAAGTTTAACTTCTGATATTACTGATAGCTTCAGTGGAAAATTGTGGGTTCATTTATCTTTCTACCTACAGCATCTGACACAATGGCAGGTATACAACTGACTATTTGTGTTATATGAATTAACTCATCACTGGCTACTTCCTATACTGTCTGCCTTTTCCAAAATTGCTTACTTATTTTAGTTTTTTGACTTTTGAAGCACCCCATTCCCCACTGAAGGTATTAGCCAACAAACTTACGCTCATAATCATTCCATTTTTAAAAATCAAGAGAAATTGGCTCAGCGCCTGTGGCTCAATGGGCTAAGGCGCCAGCCACGTACACCTGAGTTGGCGGGTTTGAATCCAGCCCGGGCCTGCCAAACAACAATGACGGCTGCAACCAAAAAATAGCCCAGCGTTGTGGCGGGCACCTGTAGTCCCAGCTATTTGGGAGGCAGAGGCAGGAGCACAGGAATTGGAGGTTGCTGTGAGCTGGGATGCCACAGCACTCTATCCAGGGTGACCACTTGAGGCTCTGTCTCAAAAAAAAAAAAAATCAAGAGAAATTATCATAAGTGTCCTTATAAATAAAGACCAAAGGGATTTTCCACCACCAAGCAGTTCCTGGAAAAATAAAACATTTCCACTTTCTCTGGTGCCCTCTTAATTAGTTGACTGCAACTAATCAAGAGTGTTGCATTGATGCTCCCAGGAGTGGAAGACTGAAACTGAATCTGGATTTATTTTCTGCATTGGCACACACACATCTTTAGAGACAAAATTCTCTGTGTTACTCTAATCAGTGCTTACTTGCATAAGAAATTATAAAATATTCTGTAAACTGAGTTTCCCTACTCTTCACTGTAATTTACCTTACCTGTTTGAATTTCTTCAGCTCCTGCTCCCAGAGACTCACACAACCTATGAAATGCATTTGTAAGTGTTTTGGAAGCGTCTGCCTCTCTGATGTATGTTATTCGGAAAGACTGCGGACTGCTGTCATCGCATGCTTGCACTTCTCTCTCTCTGGGCTCTGAATTCCTGGAAGAGTTAGAACTGCCGGAAATTCCCTGAGACAGGAAAGTACACCTGTTTTCCTTTTGCTTTTCGTTTATGGGTCCTCCAAGAGGGTGACCTGTTCTTCAATGTCTAGCAGAGCTTTTTGTTCATTCTGTGGTGAAACAAGCCTCCTAGATTTTTCAAGTTCGCTGTGGGCAACATAGAACTTACATGTGATCGTGGGAAACTAACGGAGGCTCAGGAGGTCCTGCAAGTGACAGATCCCACTTTGTCTTTGAATCACCCTCCTTTCTGATGGCTTTTATTGGGTGAAACTTGTCATGCCTGGATATTTCTTTGATTATATTAACTCCTAAGACATTCCCCAGACCCTGGCAAATAGACTCTGGGTCGCCTGTCCCAAGAGTTGGATAAATAGGCCCAGCTATTTCTGATTCTTACTTATAGTTAAGCTGGAATCTGCATTATATTTCCATGAAACTAAATAATTAATGATATTATTAGTAATGATGGCTAAATTTCCTTTAGAGCTTAGTATGTATTAAACGTATATCTGAGAGCTTTTACACACCATGTCTCACTTTCACAAGTCCCCTGCCAAGTAAGGACTGTTAGTATATAATCCTCATGTCACAGATGAGAAAGCTGAGGTTTAGAGAGCTTCAAGAGACACTGTAACTTTGAGAAAATCTGTTGGGTGCAGTTGTTCAGGCCAGAAGACTGCAGTTCAAATGCTAGCTCTACTTTCTTGGATGACTTGCAGTGAGGTGCTTAACCTCTCTGTGCCTCAGCTTGCTACCTGTAATAATAACAGTGCCTGCCTCACAAGGATTTTGTGAGTATTAAGTAAGTGAATATGTATAAGATGCTTAAAAGTACTTGGCATATAGTAAGTGCCATGTAAGTGTTGTGTACAAAAGTGAAGAATGGAAGCTCACTTTGGTTTATTCAGGCCACTATATGGTCTTCCTGAGGTCAAGATTATGTTTGTTCTGTTTATTTATATCCTAATGATGTTCATCCACAGTGAATTTCTCTTGTAACTGGATTGCAGAATAACTTGAGCAGCTTTAAAAACTGCTGATACTCATCTAGTAGGTTTAGGGCAAGCCCAGACATCTTTATTTTTCTAAAGCCACAAGAGAGGCCCAAATGTAGCCCAAACTCAGAATCACTGCTCTGTTGCCATGCATTGTCATGTGCCACGTGGTTTCTAACTTGAACTTTGCTGTGACCTCGTGCGGTAAGCAGATTTTGCTATTATCCTTGATTTATAGATCAAGGAGACTAAAACTAAAGACTTAACCAATTATACACAGTTAATCGGTGTACAAGCTGGAGCTTATACCTGGGACATGTAACTCACAAACTTACGTGCTTACTATGTTATTCCAAAAGATTCAAATAAACAAAGTTTATTTATTTTTTTAACAATAAGCTCTTTCATATGCATTACCATTTCTATTCCTACAGCGGCTGCTTTATCATACCCACATCGCATATCCCATTCCATATGTTATGACACCTAAGGCTTTCTCCTGAAGCTCTCCCCTATCTTTCTCTTCTCAGCACACTACTTCCAGCTTACCTTTATCCATGAAGTGTAGAGTTTATCCACAAATTCTTTTGCTCAAAATCTGACCAACATTTGTCTTATCTATCATCTGAAGTGGATTGAATGGTGCCCCCCAACCTACATCATAACCACTGGAAGCTGTGAGTGTGACCTTATTTGGAAAAGGAGTCTTTGCAGATATAATTAAGTTAAAATTCTCTAGATGAGGTTGTCCTGGATTATCTGGACAGGCCAAAGGCAGGTAAATTACAGTGAAGGCAGTCTAAGAGACAGAAGAAAGAAGACACACAGAGAGAGAAGAGAAGGCCCCATGAAAACAGGGCAAGGATTGGAGCTTTGCAGCCACAAGCCAAGGAATGTCCTAAGCCACCAGAAGCTAGAAGAGACAAGGAAGGATTTTGCCCTGGACCCTCCAGAGGGAACATGGTCCTCCTGACACTTTGATTTCAGACTTCATTCAGAAGAATGTCCATTGTGGTAAGTCATTAGTTACAGCCATCGGGGTTCACAACATTTGTGGCTGCTCTGCTAATCCACCCCTAGTCTTGCTGAAGCTCTCTGCTCATCTGGTCTGTCATTGTCCCCTCCCTGAGACCCTCCATTTCTTTAACTTCCTTCATGGTCCTACTTGTTTGTCAAAAAGGAGACATGCTGTCTCAATGGAAATTCTCCTCAGAAGGGAACTGTCTTCTGAAGTGGGGTGGTACCGGGAAAGGAGATACGATCTCCAAGGACATGGTGGTTTTGTAGGTGGGCGCCCTTTGCCAGTGTTTTTCTTGCCACTTTTTTTCTTTTTTCTTTCTTATTTTTCTTTTTAACTAATCTTTTAAAATGGTTAAAACTAACCTTTTAATGCCTCCATTAAAGAGCATGTCTGAGACCCACTGCTTGCACAAGGCATCACCTGTAATGTGATCTAGGACACCTGAGAATACAGCACAATCTGCTAAAAACAAGAATGGCGCTTTCCTGAGCAAGATCCGAGAATTGCACAGGTATCACTCAGAAGTTTTCAGGTTCTCTCAGGAGGCTGCCCATCACGCACGATCTTGTTATAGATCTGGATATTCAGGTGATTGGCCTGGCATCCAAGTTTAACTTTATGATCTTACATCATATATTTAACAGATATGTGACTCAGTTTTTTTCATTTGTCAAATAAAATCAGTTAGCATGAAGGCAGGAAGCATGTGGGCACATGTGCACGTGACTCTTGGCTCCCTCAACTTTCAGAAGGGATTACTGTCAAGTACATGATGGATACACTAAATCACCTACCTCCATTGCCAAATGCAAGTCATGGATGTATTTGTCCTATGACAGGGGAACATTACAGCGTTTCCTTCTATACACTCACCTCTACCAAATCCAACCTCTCTGTGCCCAGCTGGATTGGACAGTTAAATTCCCAAACTTATTGTAGAAAAAGTGATACATACCTGATGGCTGAATATCACTATGGTTACCAGATGACCAAGGGGCGTACTTCAAAGGCCACCCTAGTGGTACTCAGCAATGAGGTGTGTAGCACTTTTTCTAGGATTCGTTTGTGAACTTAACTCTCTGACCAGTATCTCAATATCTCAGTATCTATGTTCATTTGCAGAAACAATTATTCTGCATTCACATTTATGAATAAAGGGGATAATAAATGGGAAAGCCATATGGTCAGTTTAGATGGTATTTTACGTGCTTTCTGCTTTCTTCCTATAATAGTAACCTGTATTCCATAGGGCATTACCTCCCCCTACTCTCAGACGTGTGGGAGGAGTTAGCCCACTCAGCTTCATTGCCTGGGCCACAGTGACAGTTAGGAGAGTCAGTCAGAGCTAAGGAGACTGGGGACTTTGCTGGCAATTGTGCTCTTTTCTGCTGTACTTGAATCTGGGAGGATGCACTTGATATCTTGAATAATTCCCTCTCTTCATTTCTCCACCCTACTCTGTGCCCTGAACAAAACTGGTCTGCATAATATAACTTCCCTCTGGCTTCTAGTTGAATTCTGCCCAGGAGGAGTACCAGCAGGAGGTCAGAGGGAGGGGAAAGAGAGAGGCTGGGGCTGACTTCTCCTTAAAGTTGGTTATACAGTATTAGGGGAAATGCTGGCTAGGCTGATGTAATGAAGGCTCCCACATGACAGAAGTTTGTTTTTTTCCAACTGCCCAGAGGTGAGCAGGTAGTCCGGGCTGGGTATGGTAGGAGGCCCCATTCTATGAACTCATGGTTCATTCAGGGACTCAGGTCCAACTTCTTCCTCTGCTAGTGTCTTCTCCTCATGTTCAGAGCTGCTTCATCACTACCATATTCACATTTTGGCTAAGGAAAGGAGGAAAGGGAAAGTGAAGGGAAAGCAGGTTGTTTCCTTATAAAAATGTGGTTCCAGGCTGGGAGCACTGGCTCACGCCTATAATCCTAGCACTCTTGGAGGCTGAGGCAAGTGGGTCACCTGAGCTCAGGAGTTCAACACCAGCCCGAGCACAAGGGAGACCCTGTTTTTACTAAAAATAGGAAAAAACTAGCCAGGTGTTGTGGCAAGCATCTATACTCCCAGCTACATCAGAGGCTGAGGCAAGGGGATTGCTTAAGCCAAAGAGTTTGAGGTTGCTGTGAGCTGTGATGTCACAGCACTCTACCCAGGGTGACAGCTTGAGGCTCTGTCTCAAAAAAAGAAAAAAGTGGTTAAAATTTGCACATATTACCTCTACTTGCATCTCATCCACTAAATCATTGTCACATGGTTACCGTGGCTTGCAAGTGATGGTGGGAAATATAAAATCTAAACAGGCATCCACATGCTGTAATAAAACTCAGGGCTATATCACTGAAAGAAAGATGAGGAGCTGTTTGACCTTGAATGGCTAAAATTAAAAAGATTGATGATACCAAGTGGGTGTGAGTATAAAATGGTACATCTACCTTAGAGAACTCATTGGTCATTCCTTTCCTAGGTATCAACCTAAGAGTAATGAAAACATATGTCAAGAGATATTCTGGAAAAGGCAAAACTGTGGAGACAGTAAAAGCATCAGTGGTTGTTAGGAGTTAGAGGAAAGGGAGGGATACACAGACAGAGGATTTTTAGGGCAGTGAAAATACTTCGTATAATATTATGATGGTGGATATTTGTCACTATACATTTGACATTTGTCCAAACCCATAAAATGTACAACATTAAGTATACAACCCTAATATGAAGTATGGGCTTTCGATGGCAATAATATGTTGATATAGATTTGTCAATTGAAACAAGTGTATCACTCAGGTGAGGGATGTTGATAATGGTGGCGGTTGTGCATAAGTGAGAAATCTCTGCCGTAAACCTACAACTACTCTTTAAAAAAGTCTTTAAATAGAAAAGTCTTCAAATAAAAATAAAAAGCCCTCCCCCCCCAAAAAAGTATGTCCAAGAGTAATGAAAACATATCTCATTGACCAAAATTAAGGCTGATAAGGCAGAAATAATTTGGTAAAAGTTTATGTATTTATTTAGTTTTGAGACCTAGTCTCACTCTATCACTGTGGGTGATAGAGTGCCAAGGCATCATAGCTCACAGCAAACTCAAACTTCTTGGTTCAAGTGACCCTCTTGACTCAACCTCCAGAGTAGCTGGGCGTACAGGCACCTGCTACAACGCTCAGCTAGTTTTTCTATTTTTAGTGGCGACGGAGTCTGGCTTTAGCATGGGCTGGTCTCAAACTCCTGAGCTCAGGTGATCCACCTGTCCTAGCCTCAAAGATTGCTAGGATTATAGGTGTGAGCCACTGAGCCCGGCCTGATAAAAGTTTATTTTATTTTATTTTATTTTTTATTTCAGATTAATGTACAATTAGGTTACAATGTTTGCATTTGTTAGGTAAAGTCTGTGTTGTAGTTGTGTCCTGCACCCAGGAGCTGTGCCACATAACTTTACATTGTGCCCATTAAATGGGAGCACACCATCCCCTTTCTTCCCGCCCCCTTCTTCCCTGTCCTCCCATCATGAATTGAATTGAGTTTTTCTCTTGTGTGGGTATTAGATTGTCTACTGGCTTCATGCTAGTATTGAGTTGATTGGATACTTGCTTTTCTGTTCTTGTGAAACTTCATTAAGAAGAATGTGTTTCAACTCCATCCAGGTTCATACAAAAGATACAAAGTCTCCATCTTTTATGGCTACATAGTATTCCATGGTATACATACACCACAGTTTATTGATCCATTCCTGGGCTGATGGGCATTTAGGTTGTTTCCACATCTTGGTGATTATAAATTGAGTTCTTGAGGGTCAAATTTGAAGTAGACCCAGGAAAACACCCCAACAAAGTTGGGTGGGTTCCAAGTCTATTTCAAGTTGGAATGCTTTTGTAACAAAGTTTAAGAGAATAAACTTTGCATATTGGAATTGTCCTTTTTCTTTGGAAGGTACAATATAGAGGTTACAGTCATTCACTATAGAAGACAACTTACAGGCTAAGATGTTTTAGGAGCAAGACAATCACTAAAACGTCATGATTCAGAAACAAATTAGTAACACTTCATGCCACCATCCCAGCTGAAGTCTGTCTCAAGCTTTCACTGTGTCTTTTACTCACACCTGCAAAAGTGAGAAACCTGTGTGGGAGCATCTACTTGGCTGAGTTTGGTCAAGCCTACATGTTAATACAATAACTCCCAAGGAGATAGGAGAGAGAATGTTTCATTTGGCATCCAGATTGGGAGATGGGGCCTCCAAATGGCCAATATTTACAATGTAATCTATTGTTCAGATTCTTGCTTATCATTCCAACCCTGCCTAGGACTTCCCAGATCCAGGACAAGCCCAGTGTAGATAATTATGATCCAAACTTCTGATCTGCACTGTGGAGAATCAGGTGTGGAAGGTCTCTCTAGGCCAACCATGTAGGAGATCTAAGAGGGCCCAGACCTGGCAGGGAGACCAGTTATACTGCTGAGACACGATGAGAGCTTGAATTACATGAGGAAAATATTCGGAAGGTAGATGGGATGACAGGACTTGGTGATTCATCTGGGATGTGGTAAGCCTAGGAGAAAGAAGCCAAATGAGATGGCCCCATTTCCGACTTGGGGGGGAGAAGGGAGGTGTATGTGTATAGGGACAGTGACACTTAAGAGAAGCAAGGAATAGGTTAGTTTTATTCCTCTTTGGAGTGGATGGATGGGGAGGATTAAGTTTTTGGCAGGTTGAATTTGAGATGAAGATGTTCAACACCCACTTGAAATTAGTTTGGGGGACCAGCAAAAGTCAAGTCTGGGATGTCTACTGCCTGGGCCTGGGTGAGCTGGTCCAGAGGGTGAGGAAGAGCGCGGGGAGAAGTCCCACAGGGGTCCTGCCCTTTAGGGAGAGGGCTCCCCGCCGCGCACGTGCCCTCGGGGCACCTTCCGGGCTCCCCGGCGGGCCGCGAGCCCGTCGCAGACCCCGCCCCTTTGGGCGGGGCGAGGCAGCGTCTAGGCGCAGTCACCCGGAAGACCCAGCCGGGTAGGCGCGGGCTTGGCCACCTCGGGCCCTCTAGCCTTCCTCGGGAGGGGCAGCCACGGGAGAGCAGGGGGCATGCCCTGATGCCCGGGTCAGCGGCGCTGAGCGTGGCGGTGGCTGCGCTGGTGGCTGCCTTGTTCCTACTGCGGCGTGAAGACGCGGGGCGGGGGGCTGGCCCCAGGTAACCCCCCGGCAGAGGACCGAGCTGGGCCCGCGCGCCTCCCCTGGCCGGGGTCGCGGTGGGGGAAGGGATCCAGGGTGGTGCCAGCAGTTCGAGGCACCTGGCCGCCCCTTCCAGCTCTCGCCCCTTCCGAGGTGACTGTTGGCTCAGGTGAGGGCGCGGCCGGGGCGCCGCGCTCGCAGGTGACTCAGCACTTTCCCCCGTGCGGCTTCTGCGAGGGTAACAGTAGCTTTCCCCGGAGCATAAACAGCCCTCCTTCCCCGGGGTACGGGCGCGAGTCCCTCAACGTCCTAACACCAGCGCCTGTTGATGTTATTTCCCCAGCATGGACGAGACAGAGGCGCTGCCGAAGCTTCGGGAAGACTTCAGGATGCAGAATAAATCCGTCTTTATTCTGGGCGCCAGCGGAGAAACCGGCAGAGTGCTCTTAAAACAAATTCTGGAACAGAGCTTGTTTTGCAAAGTCACGCTCATTGGCAGGAGGAAACTCACATTCGATGAGGACGCTTATAAAAATGTGGTGGGTATTTGAGCTGGGTCTCAAGTGTATCCCCAGTGATTCTGCGAGGCGAGCAAATTGCATGCCCAACGGCAGAACGCTGCCCTGCCCGCGATGGAGGCAGGGAAGGCGTCAACATTTGGGCACATTTGGTCCGTGAGAGTCCGTCCGGAAAGCCCTCTCCTGCCATCGTGTAGCCTGGAGCAAAGCCCTTCTCTCCACCTCCGAGTCCTATAAAGCTGGGCTTAGGTTGTAATGGGGCCGGTGAGACAGAAAAACACAGTTTTCAGGGTCATACAAGCTGGTTTCTAGAAATGGTCTTGTAAGTTTGACAGTTTTCTCAATCACTTTGCTTGTTTTGTCTTCTGTGCATTCATCACTAAAGTTGCCCGTGAATTTGAAAATTCTTCCCAGAGTGAGAAAGGTCTATGACAGTGAGAGTTGGGTTATTCACTTAAAAGAATTTGTCTTGCCTGAAGTCCCCGGTTTGTGTCTGCAAAGGGAATACTCCCTTCACTGTAAATTATACATTTATGGTTAAGTGAATGATACACCTGACTTTGATCTAGTGATAACCTCCTAAATACCTGCCCTAAATATCTGAAATGTGAGCTTCGTGGAGGTTCTGTTCTCCATTTAAAGTGCGAACAAGATGGTGTGATCCTGAGAGACCACAACTACAGAATTCCGTTCTACAGGTTTCATAAGAGAAGCCTTCTAAATAACACCTGGCCTTGAAAATAAATGTTCTTGATTCCCACAGGTCTGTGCTCAGGTCATTTTATGAACATCTTTGGTTCATCAGGACTTATCTGTTTAAAACAGATATCTTTGCAGCTTAGACAGGTAATATGTGGTTTTCACAGTGCAGTTTCATGGGCGGGGTCAGATACTCATGGTCATTAGACACTGAATTTAAGATCTATGTTTAGAAGAGTTGAGTTTTGTTGGCACATCTTTTGACCAGGCACTTTGTGAAAACCTAATTTTCTTCGATGTTGTGTGCAGTGCCAGAAAAATTCTTTTGAAAGAATTGATGGGAGAAAACCAATGTTTCATTGAACTCCTGGATGATGGGAGCTTCTTAACTTTTTGTTTTTCTTTTTTGTCTTTTTTTAGAGACAGGATCTGGCTCTATTGCACAGGCGAGAATGCAGTGGCATCATCATAACTCACTGCAACCTCAAACCCCTGGTTCAAGCGATCCTCCTACCTCAGCCTCCCAAATGGCTGGGATTACAGGTGTGAGCTGCCACACCCAGCCAATTTTTCTATTTTTTGTAGAGATGGGGTTGCTAAGGCTAGTTTCAAACTCCTAACCTCAAGCGATGCTCCTGCTTCTGCCTGCCAAGGTGCTAGGATTACTGTTGTGAGCTATACCCAGCCTCAAGCTTTTTCTTTTAAATTTTACTGTAAACTTATAAAACTAGATGGATAATTCTTACATTTCAGGAAATTACTGTGGATGCTTGTTAAAAGTGCAGATTCTGATTCAGAGTATTCAGGTGGGACCCAGGAATATTCCTTTTTATCATATACCTCCTGCTAATTCTAATGCCAGTAGTTTACAGATTGGACTGAAGAAAAGATATTTCCTATATTTTACAACTGAAAAAAACCTTCAGATATATGATCAATAACTTGGCCACAATTACATGCCCAGTAAGTAGCAAGCCCAAGATGAGAACCTAGGTCTTTGAGATGCCAAACATCATCTCCTGATCTACAATATACCTCAGTGGTCTTCCTGGTGAGCTATAGGTTTATTTTTCTGGAGAGAAATTACAATTGAAAAAAAAAAAAGAATTCAGACCTGATGTTAGATATCTGGATCGCCTTAGTTTAGTTGTACTGTGGATATATGAGTGTATCGTTGATTTTCAATTCAGATTCATTGCTTATTGGTGGAAGAAAACGAATTTGCTTATTTTGATGTTAAGTGAGCAGACCCTTCAGTAATGGTCTATAATTTAGCCTTTAAATATAGAGGGTTTTTTTGTGTGTGTGTTTTAAATTACATAAAGTTATATACAACTGTGCCCTTGTCTAGAATCAAGAAGTAGTGGACTTTGAAAAGTTGGATGACTACGCGTCTGCCTTTCAAGGTCACGATGTTGGATTCTGTTGCCTGGGGACCACCAGAAAAAAAGCTGGAGCGGTAAGGAAGCAATATACCTTTTTTGCAGGCCAGTAATGTCAAAGAATCCTTTCTTGCTCACTCTTTTTCTTTGTGCCTTTTATTGCAATCTTTAAAAGTAAATAACTCTTTTTTCTTTTTTTTCCAGTTTTTGGCTGGGGCTGGGTTTGAACCTGCCACCTCCGGCATATGGGGCCGGTGCCCTACTCCTTTGAGCCATGGGCTGCCCAATAAGCTCTTATTTTTAAAGATTCAATTTGCTGCCATAAGCTTTGCAATACTTTAAATAGCACTTATAAGTTTGTCTTTCAGAGGAATCCATGAGTTCAGGCCTAAGTGCTGTAGACATCATAAATATTGATATGATCTTGCCTATTTCAAATACTGTTATCACTGACTTGCCCTAAGGCCAACTATGATGTCTGAGTAAAAAAAAATCGACTCATGCTGTTTGCAGTAAGTTTCTCCCACCCCCCCCTTAATAAATCTTTGAAGCTTGACACTTTCTCTCTCACTTGAATGATGTACCTCAACTTATTTTCACGCTAAAATATAAACTTTTGGGATAGAACATCGGAACACAGAGGCACGATTCAGTCGGCCTCCAGCAATGACTCAGCCTTCAGTGATGATTCACCCCCAGTAATGATTCAGCCTTCACTGACGCAAATCTGTTTCTAGCACACATTTTATTTTCTTTTTAATGGTGTCTGAAATTGAGTCAGCTGCTGTCCAGAAGTTATAGCTTACTACATAGTTAGATGTCATAGTTTACCACGTAGATTCTGGGCAAATGTTAATATGGGTACATCTTAATTTATACCTTGGCTATAGTTTGTCCCTCTGGCAGAATTTACTTTCTGGAGCTGAATATGTCTATTAAGTATATAGGAACATGATTCTGCCAAGGGGACTCTCCTTAGGTTTATAAAGCAGGCCTATCCATCTGAATCATTCGGGAGCATATGGTTAGGACGTATTGGTTTACACCAACCAAGTAGTTAGGCTCAGGTGAATTTTTCTAAGCCTTCTGACAAGAATAAGTTTATTTATACTTTCAGTTGTGATGTATTTCCACATCTTCTGCAGTTCTGCGTATTCACCCTGGACGACAGCTTGGTTTTGAGCTCTAGGCCGAGAACTGTAAGTTATAGAGAATTTTGACTTTCCCAGGAATTGGCACATTGTCTCTTCTGGAAAGGGTCATATTCCTGCTCAGCAGCTGGGGACAGTCATTTCTGTTCCAGGGACAGTTGTAGGTAGTGTGTCCTTCAAAAGCATTGAAAAACTTTTATTCAAGGACATTGCAGCTTTTGCTGTCTCAATCATCAACCTGGTTTCAGTGGTGACTCAGCAAAACAAAACACTGCATTAGGCATAGAGCAGCTGATTTTCATGACATAGGCAAATTTCATTAATATGGTGCACCAGGAAAAAGTCTGAATTGCTTTGTTGCATTCAAATTGTGTAATGCAGTTTTAAGCAGAGGAATCGAAAATCTTCACTATCCAGGATCTCTGGCTACTCATTACCTTTTGTTCTCCTTTAAAATCAGTTCAGAAAAGATAAATGAAATTCCTTAGTAAACAAGGGATGACTCCTAAGCCAAATAGTCTCAGAAATGAATTAGAACTTAAATGGTTTAAGAGGATAGTGGCAGAAAGTAAGCTGATACATCCACCAGAAAAGGTTTATTTGGGTTCTTTTTTTTCTTTTTTTGAAACTAATTTGCATTAGGTGCAATATAAAGTTTGGAGGTTGTTATAACTTTGACAATTTAAAAGAGGCTATAGTTTACATGTGGCTAGGAAACAAAAGTTGTTGGAAAGGGGTGGTGATGGAGATGGATTTCCAGGCTTCTCCCTGCTGGTGTTCTGGGTCAGAAGCCCTCTCTGTGGAGGAGCATACTGGATGGTTTATCAGATGGAGGCTACAAAGCTGGTGGCAAACCTAGTGTCATTCTGTAGCTGTTTTATAACTGAATCACCCTATCTTTTGCCTTAGCAATCTGAGTTTGCAGTAGAGAAACATCAAGCAATTCTGGCTTGGGCGGTGCCTGTGGCTCAAAGGAGTAGGCCGCCCGCCGGGCCCCACATGCTGGAGGTGGAGGGTTCAAACCCAGCCCCGGCCAAAAACTTCAATAAATAAATACATTAATTAATTAAAAAAAAAAAAGAAAGAAGTTTTGTCTCACTGTTGAGTAACCAGTTGATTTCCCTTTGAGCTGTAGCATATTACTTTGCTAGCAACACCTGGGTAACCTGGGTGGCTTAAACAATAGAAATTTATTGTCTCAGTAATAAACTAGTTCTGGAGGCTAGAAGTTTGAGGTCAAGGTGCCGGTGAGATTGGATCCTCAGTTCTGTGAAGGATGGCTCAGTCTCAGGGCTCTCTCCTTGATGCCTTGCCTTCTCTCTGTGTCTCTTCACATCCTGTGTCCCTGGAGTGCCTGTGTCCATGTCTATATTTTCTCTTTTTATAAGGACACTAGTCCTTTTGGATAAGGGGCCATTCTGTTCTTTATGAGCTCATCTTAATTAATTGTACCTGCAATGATCCTATTTCTAAATAAGGTCAGTTCTGAGATTCTGGGGTTAGGACTTCAGCATATGCAGGGGAGGATACAATTTAGCCTATTAAATTCAGTCTACTTAGATTTCGATTGAAACTGGTTCTAGGGAAATAAGTCTGTTTGTTACCTTTCGTCAGCTGTTTGGAAGACCATTTCCTTTAGTGGTAGCTGGTTAGATGCTAGTCTTCCTTTTCACATTTGTGGGCCATAGTTGTCTAATCAATGCATAGCCCCTGACTTGGCCCCAATCCAGATTTACTGGATCAGACTCTCTGAGGTTGGAAGCCTGGATTCTGTATGTTTAGTAGGCTCCTTGGGAGATCCTAACTCAGCCAACCCTGTCATTCTCGTTGAGCCTGCTTTGGGGAGGCACTGGGGTTAACTTTTATACTAGTGGAGTTGAATGTTGATATACCCTTCGAAAACCACATCTACATTGGCCTGGACGGAGCAGAACTCAAAGATGCCACTGGGAATAGTACATTTCCTCTTATTTGTATTAAAAGAATTTGGTTAGTGAGTTTGAGATGGGTGGAGGTGGTTTCACCTCTTGATTTGTCTCCTCACCTGTTCGCGGCTCCAGCAGTCTACGTTCTTAGATTCTATTGAATGGATGATGTTGTTTTTTGTTTTTGTTTTTTTTTTTCTGTTTTTCAGAGGCCGAGTTTAAACCTGCCACCTTTGGTATATGGGGCTGGTGCCCTACTCGCTGAGCCACAGGTGCCGCCCCGATGATGTTGTTGAGTGTTTTTTATCTTATGGATTCGATCCTGATGATAGTCTAATGATACTCTCTTCTAATCCAGGGCTTTTCATACTACAGCCTGTGGGTCAAATAGCACCCACTACCTATTTTTATATAGCCTGCAAACTAAGACAATTTAAGTGTTTTTAAATGATTAAAAAAAATTCAACAGAATAATATGTCATGCAATAGGAAAATATAAGAAGTTCACCTTTTCACATCCATAAATAAAGTTTTATTGTAATGCAACCAATAATACTTTATGTATTACCTATGGCTGCTTTTTTGTTACAATGTATTGTTGCAACAGGGGACAGCAACCTGAAAATTATTGTTTTGGTTGGGTGCAGTGGCTTGCGACTATAATCCTCATTCTCTGAGAGGCTCTGAGGTGGGATGATTGCTCGAATTTAGGAATTTGAGACCAGCCTGAGCAAGAGCGAGATCCCATCTCTACCAAAAATAGAAAAATCATCTAGACATCATAGTGGGCACTTGTAGTGTCAGCTACTTGGGACGCTGAGGAAAGAGGATTGATCAATTGATCTCTTGAACTCAGAAGTTTGAAGTTGCTGCAAGCTAGGCTAAGGTCACAGTACTCTAAGGGAACAGAGTAAGACTCTTTCTCTCTGTTTACATATATATATATATCTGATCCTTTACAGGAAAAGTCCCCCCCACCCCTGTTCTAATTTATTGGTTTCTTTTTTTTGAGACAGAACCTCAAGCTGTCACCCTGGATAGAGTGCTGTGGCATCATATCTCACAGCAACCTCCAATTCCTGGGCTCAGGCGAGTCTCCTGCCTCCGCCTCCCAAGTAGCTGGGACTACAGGTGCCCAACACAACGCCCGGCCATTTTTTGGTTGTAGGCATCATTGTTGTTTGACGGGCCCAGGCTGGATTCAAACCCGCCAGCTCAGGTGTGCGTGGTGTACGTGGCTGATGCCTTAGCCCGTTGAGCCACATGTGCCGAGCCTGGGTTTTTTTTTTTTATTTGTTTGTTTTTTTTGAGACAAAGAAAAAATGCTCTTGGTAGAATGCTATGGCGTCATAGCTCACAGCAACCTCAAACTCTTGGGCTCAAGTGATTATTTTGCCTCAGTCTCCCAAGAAGCAGGGACTATAGGCACCCACCACAATGCCCGGCTATTTTTTGTTGGAGTTGTCATTGTTGGTTAGCTGGCCCAGGCCAGGTTTGAACCTGCCACCTTCGTTGTATGCGGCTGGTACTGTAACCACTGTGCTGTGGGTGCCAAGCCTCTAATTTACTGTTTTATTTGATGTCTGCAAGAAGATTTGTGAAGTGGAGATATCCTCTGCTTCAAGGGACCCAGATCACAGGCCCTGTTTGGCTGCCAGGTAACTGTGGAGCTGTGGGTATGCCAGTTAGTTTGGAAGTGACACTGAACTTCCTTCCAATGGAAAAGTCTTTGACTTTATGAAACATAGAAGAAAGAATGCCTTACATGGAAAAATTTTTTGAGAACATAGAGATTGACTCAGGAATCTTCAGTTTCTGTTTAATCTAGTTTAATTTAATGTAATTTTAATTTTTTTATTTTTAGTTTTTTTTTTTTCTTGAGACAGAGTCTCACTCTGCCCCTTGGTAGAGGGCTGTGGTATCATAGCTCACAGCAACCTCAAACTCTTAGGTTCTAGTGATCCCCCTGCCTTAGCCTCTGGAGTAGTTGGGACTACAGGTGCCCTCCACAACACTCAGCTAGTTTTCAATTTTTTTTTTTTTGGTAGACATGGGATCTTACTCTTGCTTAGGCTGGTTTTGAGTTCCTAAGCTGAGGCAATCCACCTGTCTCTATCCAGAGCTCTTTAACCACAATCTTTCTCCCACCACTGTATAAGGTTGGACAATTAAGTTAATCCCAGAAAAAGTGCTATATATCTCATTGTTGAATATCCCTACAGTTACCTTCGAAGTACTCTCCTTGGCAAGCCGTGCCCTGACAGCAGAGTCTCGTATTCCTTTCACAGCAGTTTAAAATGCTTTTTCTGGAATGACCATCAGAGCTGTTATTATGCACCCAGCAACAATAACAAATGCTGCTCAGCAAGACAGCGGTACATGTCAACCCAAACACAGCTGTGAGACACTGATATACCAAGGTTATAAAACCTTACCAAGTTATTCATACAGCACTGCCAATGTATGCACATGGTGACAAGTTTATGAACTTAATTGTCAGATCTGGTAGGATGACAGTTTGATAGTCGTTCCCGAAAAAGAGTTCCAATTGTTTTGACGGGTAGACTGGGCGCTGGCATGAGTGTATTGCTTCCCGAGGGGCGTACTTCACAGGTGACCGTAGAGATGCTCAGTGATGAGCTAGGCAGCACTTCTAGGATGGGTTTGTGAATTTAATTGTCAGCCCTCATACATCAAATGTACAGATACCCTCTGAAATACAAACAAAGAAGCCCTCAGATTACACCCTCTGTTGTTAGCATCTGTTTTCTGGGTCAATTTGTAGGGTCCAGTGGAAAAGGGAGTTGAAGGTGAAAGAACCTGAAACAGAAATCGGGCTAAGTGGGACCATTCATGAATGATAGATCCTGTGACCTTCTTGAATTAATCCGGTGTGTTCACTTGTCTTATCAGTCAGCCCTGAAATACTGTACCTTGTTAGGATGAGTTGTCCTAAAGCCACAGTGTCATTCCTAGTATTCAGGCATTGGTAAAAAAGATTAGAAGAAATACTTAGTAGCTCTGGATTTTAAAATTTAAAAAATAATTGGGAATTTGTGTCCCCTGGTGTTAGTGGAACCTTGAAGAATATCTCTACTCTCTACTGAGGCATAGGATGCTGTATTGATTCTTTCAAGTGGGTGAGAAAGGAACTTAATGCTTTTTTCTAGAAGAAACTCTTTATTCCTAGCTTAGAGTAAGGCCCACTGGCTATGGAATCATAAAGACAGAAAAACAGTGGACTTAATCCTCTCAGAAGAGAAGTCTGTCTTTTCTCTTGCCATATGATTAGGGAAATGTAAGAACAATTTTTCCAAAAATTGTGTTTCTGGATCTGGAGTAGCTTCTTTTAGTTTTTCTATTTTTTTTTAATTTGAGCTGTTGGAGAATAAGAAAAGGTATGAATAAGATTTCAAAGATGGCAGCTTACATCTGCAAATGGACTCTTCCTCACCCCATTGAAAATTAGTATGTGTTGATACCTTCTAGTCAGTCACCAGGACCCACGCTTAAGTTTGATTTCTAAGTCCTTGAAAGCTATTGACCCGTTTGCTTTGAGTTTCATTCACCAGCTAAAAGCCACACCATCAGAGTGAAGGAAGTGAAATTCAAAATTTAGTGGGCTTGGAAAAAAAGCGTATTTATAATCAGCTTGAGGGCTCAGAGGATTTGTGAAATTGTTTTGGATTAACAGCCATTGATTGCCAATAAAACAATATTTAGCTTTGTCCAGAGAACAGCAATGGAGAAAGGTATGGGCACCTTGTCAACAGGGCCCATTGAGCGGGGATGATGGGCTGAGTGAGGGGGTCTCTGCAACAGCGAGGGTGCTCGTCCTTCAAGGGGCTGTTGTCAGTTTTTAGCCAGGCGGGTGAAAGGAAGGACGCCAGCATCTGATGGCTGGGATGGTATTGATGTGCCTTCACTGACTAATCAGATTGAGAAAGTCCCATGGTATTTATGTCACTTTAATTTTCATCGAACAATTGGAGACGACAGCACTCTATTAAGGAAAGGTTGATCCAGAACTAAAGCCAAATAAATTAGGGTCTCAGTTTAATCAAATTATCCCTTTACTGGCTCTGGATTAAGCGAGAGGGACAGCGTCAGTCGAGGGACTCGTGATTGGTTGAATCTTTCCCTTATTTTTAAAGAAGCTGATGAAGGAAAAAGCATTTTAACAGAGACAACTATAATAACCCTTCCAACTAATTGTGCTAGACAACAACAGAGCTGAGTTCATTTCACTAGTCATTGGTGTTATTTAATTGTGAATAATGAAACTTATTAGAACCAGAGTTCTGGTGAACTGGAGTGAGGGCGAAGAAATAGATGTGGAAGAGAAATTCAGTATTTTAGAATTTCCCATGTAGTTCTGGGTTTTCTTGGCATACTTTCAGCACACCTAAAAATCTCAATTAGGAGGCTGGCTCTGAGAAGAATCACTTCTCTCAGAGTGTTTTAATAAGTGTTAAAACTGGTTCACTACACTCTGATTTTAAAAAGCAACAACATGAATGTGAATCAGTATATAGGACACATTGGCAAGTCTGTCGTTTGAGATTGAAAGTCAAAGTGTCCTCATGCAAAGAGAGGGTGATGACCCATGGGTAAAGAGATTTATACTACTTATAAATTAAGATAGAAAAAATAAGGCAGAAAACACTATGGTATAAAGTGAGGCAAAAAAAATAACACTGCCCTGCAGGTGTTAGATTTGGTTAAGAATGGACTTGTGTGTGATGAGAAAGGAAGTTAAAGGGACTTTTTAGGGTAATGGTAATGTTCTATTTCAGCGGTTCTCAACCTGTGGATTGCAACCCCTTTGGGGGTCAAACAACCCTTTCACAGAGATCGCATAAGACCATCCTGTATATTAGATATTTACATCACAATTCATAACAGCAGCAAAATTACAGTTATGAAGTTGCAATGAAAATAATTTTATGGTTGGGGGTCACCACAACACATAGGAACTATGTATTAAAGGGTTGCAACATTAGGAAGGTTGAGAACTGCTCTATTTCTTGATTGGGGAACTGGCTGTAGAGGGCATTCAGTTCATGAAAATTTATCAAGCTCTATACTTATGCTTACTTTTCTTTTACAGTATACTTCAATATAAAGTTAAAAATTTGTTTGGACAAATTGAATTGAATTTGTATTAGTTTTCTACTATTGCTTTAACAAATTACCTCAAACTTGGTAGCTTCAAACAACACAAAATCATGATCTTAGAATTCTACACATTAGAAGTCTGACATAGGTTTCAATGAGATGAAATCAAGGTGTTGACAGAGCCAAGTTCTCTTCTGCAGTGTGGAAGGAAGAATCCATTTCTTTACCTTTTCCAGCTTCAGGTGGCTGCCCTCATTCCTTGACACAAGGTCACCTTTCCCAGCTTCAAGGTCGGCAATATAAGCTTTGGGCCCTTTTCAATTTGCATCACTCCAGTGGCCTCTTCTACTTTCCTCCTCTACTTTTAAGGATTCTGTGATTACATTGGGTCCACCTGGATAATCCAGACTAATCTCCCTATTTCAAGGAGCTCATTCCCTTAATTCCGTCTGCCATGGAAGTCCTCTTTGCTATATGACCCAGCATATTCACAAGTAGGGATTAGAATGTGGACATTTTGGAGGGACCATTATTCTGCCAGCCACAATTAGGGATTATTTGTTTTCATCAGCTGGACACAGTTTAGGATGAAATGTAACTTGGGTCCAGTGGAGAGAGCACTGCTCAGAAGGTCAAGAATCTGCACTCGAGTAGTTGACCTGATGACTGGCTTTTGCTTTGCACCTATACAATGAAGGGGCTAGTTATGGTATTTGTAAGTCCTCCTCCAGTAGTCTAGGAAAGATAAGCATTGCCATATCAAATAGAACATGTAGATTCAGTAACTTCTGCAGATCAAGTTTTTATTTAAAGAAAAAAGTCACGGGGACAGTAATCCCATCTTCAGATTTGCAGTTCCCACTGCTGTAAGACCTTCTTCTAGAATTGTGAGTACCTGTGATGTTCAGTTTCAATAGACTTTCCACTTCTCTTCAGCTATCTGAAATTTGAAGATGCCAGAATGTATGGTGGTCCCGGAGGCTATTACTATGTGGAGTTACCTTTTCTGCATGAAGGTGCATGTCTTTCAGATAGGCCCTGGAAATGTATCTGGATTCGGTTATTGCAGTTGCCACTTGGTTCCATTTTTTTTTTTCTTTTTCTTTTTTTCCCTTTACTGACTTTGCCTTTTCTCTCTTCCACTGGACTTTGACTCATTCATTCAGATATTTTTGGAGCACCTACCATGTTCTGGGCATGTGCTGATGCTAAGAAATGAGTTCAGAAGAAAGACCCAGCCACTGCCCTCCCTGGACTGAGTCTAGACCAAGTCTTTGCAAACAGTTTTGATGATATACCCATCAGTAAACAAATTTGAAGATGCATTCCTTACTAATATGTAAGGTATGTTACAAAGCATACACAACAATTAGAAATTAAATAGACTTTGCTCTCTTAGTGTCTGGGACGTGTCCTCAACCATGCTTTGAGACCCTACTGTGTTAGAGTTGGAACATTAAAAAAGAGTAAACAAGAGGTAGAAAGTTGTAAAGTTAAGAAAAGACAAAGAAAGGGTGAGGCGAGGTGGCTCACACCTATAATCCCAGCACTCTGGGAGGCTGAGGTGAATGGATTGCTTGAGCTCATGTGTTCAAGACTAGCCTGAGCAAAAGTGAGACCCTATCTCTAAAAAATAGAGTCTGTGCTGGGTCTCAAGTTGGGCTACTGTAGTCCCAGCTACTTGGGAGGCTGAGGCAAGTAATTCACTTGAGCCCAGGAGTTTGAGGTTGCTGTGAGCTGTGACAACACTGCACTCTACTTAGGTGACAAAGTGAAACTGTCTCAAAAAGAAAAAAAAAAAAAAAGAAAAGAAAAGACAAAGAAATGTGTGACTAACACTAGTTACCCAGTTTTATCTTATTTGTTCCTTGTGGGTTTGTTTGGTGTCTGTGCTTCAATGTCCTCTTCCTTGGTGTTTCACTGCAGTCTGGCCTTGCTGCTAATGCAGGTATATCTGTCCTGGGGACAATATTTGGAGCCTTTCCCAGGGTCTGAGCCTGACTTTCATGTATTGCTTGGATCCATTTTATTTAGATTCCCATTCTCATAGGCTTCCTAGCCTTCTACTCAAGCCAAGTGGTGATCTTTAAGATAAACTTGCAGCATTTTGGAAATAACTTACATCCTTTTCCCCCACAGGAGGGATTTGTTCGTGTTGACCGAGATTATGTGCTGAAGTCTGCAGAGCTGGCCAAAGCTGGAGGGTGTAAACATTTCAACTTGCTGTCCTCTAAAGGAGCTGATAAAACGAGCAATTTTTTATATCTACAAGTTAAGGTTTGTGCATGTTTCTATCTTTCATATACTTTGGAGACCCCTGTCCAATGGTATAAGAATATAAAATACTGTGTAATGCAAAAAAGTGTTAAATACGTCTTATTATGCTTGGTTTTGTAGCCACAGGAACTGTTTTTGCAAGACTATATTTAGTAAACAGGGGTGATTTGAAAGATAATTGTCAGTGTCTGTCCCGTTATTAATTGTCCTGTGATCAGTGGACTAAGACAGGGCAGCTCTGGGTTTGAATGGTCACCATGGCAACGTAGCATCGGAAAAGACTCAATGGCAGTGATTCTCAAACTTTTCTCTCAGTTTCCCTAATGTCTGAGAGGAAGGAGCTTTTATTTCTCTGGATATTAGAGGACATCTAGTGTGAAGTCATCTGCTAGTTACAAGCTCAACTTTCTTGTGTTATATGTTTGAATAATTTATGCACATTTTGCTATACTCAGTACCATATATATCCTTATTTATTTTAATAAAAAGTTTCTATGTACTTGCCTTCAAGTTAATTTGACAGTGCAGGAGGCCACCGCTTTTTCTCTGTGCCTCCTAGATGTACCCAATTTGGGAAGCTGGGACTTTGAGGTCATTCAGCTAAAGACTTTTTCAATGTAAAATCATTTTAGAGAAGTTCATCTAGCTTTTGCTTAAATATATTCAGGACTAGGGAGTTTACCATCTCATTAGCCAACTCTTTCTTGTTTTGGTCAAAAGTTCTCACCTTGAGGTGAAATTTATTGTTATGTAAATGCAATATCCTTCCACTATTCTTTATAGGTTTCTGTTTCTGGTCCCTTCCTCAACCCAGTCACTTTCCTAAGGGTCACTTTACACTGATGTTATACTGAACTTTTCACACTCTGGGCACTATGTTATTTTTTTAAATGAGATATAAATTTTTACTAAACATCTTTATCATTTATTTGCTCAATATCAGCTTGTGATCTTTTTCACCTGGCTTACAACTGAACCATCTCTCACCTAATCTTTAAATAGTATTTTGAGCCAGGTGAAGTTCAGTTAGCCACCGATGAAGTTAAATCAAGAATGGAAGAGGCCAGACATGATGGCTCATGCCTGTAATCCTAGCACTCTGGGAGGCTGAGGTGGGTGGATTGTTTAAGCTCAGGCGTTTGAGACCAGCCTGAGCAAGAGCGAGACCCCTGTCTCTACTAAAAACAGAAAAAAATAGCCAGGTGCTGTGGTGGGCGCCTGTGAACTATGATGTCATGGCACTCTACACAGGGTAGAACAACTCTTAAAAGGAAAAAGTCTTTTGTTTTTCAAAATACTTACAACATGTGGGTTCTGAGAAAGGACCAAATAGGACTTTTGCTCTTATTGGCAAAATTAAACACCTTTTAGGAAAGAAAATGCACGTACATGGCTCGGCACCCGTGGCTCAACGGGCTAAGGTGCCAGCCACGTACACCTGAGCTGGCGGGTTTGAATCCAGCCCCGGCCGCCAAACAACAATGACGGCTGCAACCAAAAAATGGCTGCGCATTGTGGCGGGCGCCTGTAGTCCCAGCTTCTTGGGAGGCAGAGGCAAGAGACTCATTGGAGCCCAGGAATTGGAGGTTGCTGTGAGCTGTGATGCCACGGCACTCTATCCAGGGTGACAGCTTGAGGCTCTGGCTCAAAAAAAAAAAAAAAATGCATGTATGATATTTCCTTATCTTTAAAGATAAAGGTACTACTGCCTACTCACTGGGTTATAACAACAACACATTGGGTTAAATTGTCCAGATTGAAAAAAATAATAGCTAACATTAATTGAACCAGGCTGTGTTCTGAGGGCTTTTAAGTGCATTTGTGTGGAAACTGAGTTTTTGTTATAGTAAGATCACCAGGGGCTGGGCTGGGAACTCTAATTCCAGGATCTGTGCTGACGCCATTGTATAATGAATAGCCTTTGTCACTAATATATGTGAAGAACCTGGCACAGCTCCTGGGCCATGATAGAGCCTCAGCAAATATTAGTAAGGCTAATAAAATGGAAATGGAAAGAGACCTGCATTTACTGAGTTGACCTGTATTACTTGCAGCATGGGATTATGAATGAATGAATTAATTAAGAAATGACAACCCCATGGTCCATCCTCGAGTGAAAGATGATCTTTCCTGAATAACCCATCTTCTACCCAATTTTGGAATTTTTTTGAGAAAGAGTCTCACTCGGTATGAGTGCGGTGGCATCACAGCTCACAGCAACCTCAAACTCTTGGGCTTAAGCGATTCTCTTGCCTCAGCCTCCCAAGTAGCTGGGACTACAGGTGCCCGTCACAATGCCTGGCTACTTTTTTTGTTGTAGTTGTCATTGTTGTTTAGCAGGCCTGGGCCCAGTTCAAACCCGCCACTTGGTGCATGTGGCCGGTGCTACAACCACTGTGCTACAGACACCGAGCCTTTAGAAATTATTCGTAAGGAACATTTATTCTACTCAGTGAAATACCAAACTGCATTCACTGTGGGCCAGGTCTGAGGCCTGGGTTAGTCACAATCTTTTCTGAGGAGTGGGAGAGGAGCCCAGCTCTGGCTGGGCCTCACGTTCTCCCTTCCCAGTGTCTGTGCACTTTGGTTTCCTCACTTGTCCAGGGGAAGGTACTTTGTGGAGTATGTGATATTTTATTATGGGGTGTGGTCCTTGACTCAAGGAACTTATAATCTGGTGGTGTTGGGGGATCCCCAAGGACACCCCCAAGTTTGCTAATTCACTAGAAGGTTTCAAAGGATCCAGCATATAGACATATGCACAGCTATGATTTATGGCAATGAAATGACACAAAGGAAAATCAGCAAAGGGAAAAGGCGCATGGAGTAACGATTGGAGAAAACTAGGTGCAAAGTTCCAAGAGGCCTCTCCCAGTGCACTTTGTACACGACGTGCTTTATTTCTCAGAAATGAATGTTGCCTGGGAGAGAAACTCGCCTGAACCTAGGAGTCCAGGATTTTTATAGGAACCTGTCACTCAAGCACCCTCAACTTAGCAAACCTAGACCTCCAGAATAAAAGCAATTGTTCAGTATAAAGCACAGTGTTTGTACAAATACTTTAGTCACAGTAAGTAAACTACCTTTATCAGTTAGAGAATGGAGGTAATACTCCCCAAATCAAGCTCCCAAGCACAAGCCAGGGGCCACCCTTGCAAACAGGCCCTTCTAAGGATAGCAGTCTGAGCCTGCTATGTTAACTCTTTTATGCATATTGCTAAAGAGGAAAAAACACATTTTTGTAAAAAACTAAGAAGTGTGTGTTCACATTTGTGTGCGAATGTTCATAGCAGCATTATTTATAATAACCATATCTGAAGCAACTCAGATATCCATCACCTGATGGATGAATAAAATATGGTAGGTATATCCCTATCATGGAATTTATTCAGTTAAAAAAGGAACAACAGGAGTGAATCTTGAAAACATTATTCTAAGTGAGAGTGGCCAGTCACAAAAGGCCACAGGGCACAAATTGTACCATGTCATTTATAAGAAATGTATAAGATAGGCAAATTTGTAGAGACAGAAAGAGATTAGTGGTTGACCAGGGTCCAGGGAGGAGGGGCTAGAGTGACTGCTAATGGTACAGGATTTCTTTTCAGGGTGATAAAATATTTTAAACTTGGATTATGATGAAAGTTGCATAACTCTGTATACATACTATGAACTACCAATTAGAAAGAATAAGATGTTTAAAAATAGCTATCTGAGATTCTATGATGTGACAAGTTCAATGCCAAAGTACAGATAGGGGGGAGGAGGAGCACATGTTGTGTGTGACCATTAGTTTTCAAGGTTTAGGGAGGTGCCTCTGACTTGTGTTCTTCTGGCATTTGTTTCCAGAGATGTCTGGCATGAAAATTCATGTTTTATTTTAATAAACTTAAGTTAAATCTCAGTCTAGAAGTTTTGTGGGGTTTGCTAAGAAGTAAGATAGTGGGACTGTGGGTTTTCTGACCCACTGGAATGATTGTAAACCAAAAATAAAGGTTAGGGTCTGGCTATCCTGCAACACTAATTCTGGACTAAAGGGAGGATATTCTTTCATGGTTGGACTGACGTATCCTTCACCCTCTCTGGATATGTTTTAATATCAGTAAAATCAGAGAACTGACCATATAGCCATTCACTTATTCATGGATCTTTTTAAATTCTGTACTACATATCAGGATTACATGATCCTTTCCTGAACTTCCCACACTCTTTGGGATCTAAAATTCTGGATAAGGGTATTAATGAGTATGGAGACCTACAAAAGCAGATTATCTTCAGAACTACAAATTATTTTCTCTTAAGCTTTATATAAGTGGATTAGTCTTGATTAAATACTGAAATTTTATTTATTTATTTTTATTTTTACATATACATGTGTTTATTAGGTTTCCACTTTTTTGCCTTCACAGAATTTAAAAGGCTTAAAATTTAATAACAATAACAATGTTTAAGATAAGGACTAGAAACAAAAAACCATGTAAAGAATGAACGAAGATAAATACATTCAGAAAAGAAAACAGGTGATTACTGCATCAAAGTATTAAGTCTCTATTAAGAAAATAGTGACTAATTCTCACATAAATTGGATTCAGTTTTGACCAAAGTACATTACTTAATTTTTAATTCAACTTGTCAATATGTTGTTTAGGATATTGCATCCTCATTTATAAGTGAAATATGTTTGTAATTTCCCTGTATAACAATATATTTTCTCCAATTTTAATATTAGGTGTATCCAGATCAAGTAGAATGATTTTGAAATATTTCTTTTCTTTTTTTCTTAACAGGGAGAAGTGGAAGCCAGGGTTGAAGAATTAAAATTTGACCGTTACTCAGTATTTAGGCCTGGGTAAGTATCATACTCTGCCTGAGAGTATACCACTGTTGGCAGTGCCTAAACTAATTTTTCATCTGGAGAAGCTGACAGCTAAGATATCTAAGGTATAATAGAGGTTGGCTGGAGGTGGATTGCTTCTCTGATGCACACACAACTTCTGACTTTGAAAGAAAGGGTAGATGGTGGTGCCAGCTTCAGAATAGCCTAGAATTTCCTGAGTAGCATTTGTTGCCTTCTTTTTTTAAACTGTCTGGGGGGGTGTGTCCCCACAGCCTTTGCTGGGATCTGCAATGAGGGCAGTTGGCGTGAGGAAAAACTCAGACTCAGTGATCTCAGGTGAAATAACCAATGGGAGCCTGTGAGAGGTGTACACTAAGCCAGGAGCTTCTCAAGTGCAGCCAGCAAGGGCAACACCAGGCCGTTCTCCCATAGTTCTCTTTATTCAATCATAAATCAAGTTGACAATATAATGCATACACTTAATTTGACTTTTTCAAAGCAAGGTGCCTCAAGTGATCATTAACAATTACAAAAAGGGAAATGAAGGGAAAATCATGTAAGCACACCATGTGATTACAACATAAATTTTATAGATTGGGGATAAACTTTCCTAACTTGCTTCCTTGATTTTTATCAATGCCTGGGCAGGGCTCAGGCGATAGTAATCTTTGTTTGCAAGGCATTCTGTTCTCTGCCACCAGGCAACAATAAGGCCATCTTCAGCCCAGTAAAAAGGTGGGTATAGGATCTTGGAAAGTGGTCAACAAGACCTCTAGAATCCTGGCCCTGAGCCTGCCAGGTGCCAGAGATCCTGTATAGACCATCAGGCTTTTGATGACCTTGAGGAGTTTGAGGAACTTGGACTCTGGTCAACAAGCCCTCCAGAAACGCCTGGTCTAAACTATACTACACACCTGACTCCCACATTTATGTACCAAATAAAACTATATCCATTGTGTTAGTCTATTCAAGCTGTCATCCATGATCAAATATCACAGACTGAGGGGCTTAAACAATAGAAATGTATTTTCTCATAGTCTGGAAGTTGGAAGTCCAAGATCAAGGTACCATCAGGGTAGGGGTCTGGTGAGGCCTATCTTCCTGACTGGCATGTGGCTGCCTTCTTGCTGTGCCCTCAAACGCCTGTCTTCTGTGTGTGTACAGAGAGACTGATCTCTGATGTCTCTTCTTTTTATAACGATACTAGTTCTGTTGGGTTAGTCCTGTTCTTTCCTCAAAACCTCAGTTAACCTTATTTCCTTCCGTAAACACCTTATCTTCCAAGGAGAGACATGCATGGGGTTAGGGCTTCCACATATGAATTTTGAGGGGACAGGATTCATTCAATGATGCCCACTATGGTTTGAATGCAGTTCACCATCTCTTCCTCTGCTTTTCTTTTTCCCTTTAGGGTTCTATTATGTGAGAGACAAGAATTTCACCCAGGTGAATGGTTGGTTAGAAAGTTCTTCGGCTCCTTACCAGATTCTTGGGCCAGTGGTCACTCTGTGCCTGTGGAGACTGTGGCTAGAGCAATGCTCAAAAATGCCGTGAGGGCAAGCAACCAGAAGATGGAACTTCTGGATAACAAGGCCATCCATGACTTGGGGAAAATTGATGCCTCTCTCAAGCCATAAGCACACTGAAGAAATGCTGTTATTGTAAACTTTAACACCCACCTCTAACTTGGTGATTTCAGGGGCTAAAAAAATTCAGCATATTTGAACTTGGTTGTTTCACTCTTCTCAGCCACTCAGATCCTCTCAAGAAAGGACTGCCCTGCATCAGGGGTTCAGAGCCTGGTTATACATACAGATTGCCCAGGGAACTTTTGAAAAATAAAGATTCATAGGCCCTACCTCAAACCTTCTGAATCAGAATTTTTGAGGTCAGGGGCACAGGAATCTGTAGTTTTCTTTCGTTTAAACTTCCCCTGGTGGTTCAGATGTCACTAATTGGGAGGCCAGCTTTGAATTGCTTGTCTGTAGAGTCACAGCAGCAGTGGAAACCTTATGTATCATGCAAATGAGCTCTGTTCTAAAATTGTTGACATTCACATCTCTGGGTTATACAGGTGCTAATTAACTACATGTTATTGTGTCAGTGAACATTATACCTTTGCTACTTCTTTAGAATATATAATAAAAGTTATATAACTAAGCTTATATGATTCATGGGGAAAATAAAGGAATAACAATAATTAAACAAATTCTAGGTGCCTCTTAGATTGTTGGAAAAGGCCAATGTATTAGTGGTGATATGCAGCATTTTGGCCATTGGGGTGATGAAATAGCAGCTATATCTATCAAGTGTTTGCTAATGCCCATGTTTACATGTTAACTGTGCTTTGATCCTCCAAACCACTTGTACAGAGTGATACTTGTCATTATCTTCATATTTTAGGTGGAAAACCAAGACTCACTGTGGTTAGTGCATTGCCCAAGGGTCTAATGCTGAAGACCTGCAGCTAAGAAATGACAGAGTTAGGACTCTAACCCAGACAGCCTAATTGCATAACTTATATTTTTGAAGCAATCTTAGGAGCACCCTGGGTGCTGTATGTTTCCAGTTATAGTTGTTAGTACATGTTGTAGGTGAATACAATGGAAATATTTTGAGTTTTTCCTTTGACCTAGGATGCTTATAATGATTAACCATAAAATATGCACATAGCCAGTAAAATTTCATTGCACTACACCTTAAAGGCCTAAGGTGCTGCACTTAAAATCTATGGCTAGGAAAGGAAAATGCAGCAGTAAGGTCCAAAGCAGAGGGAGCACATAGTGCTAATTTCCATTGTGGAGCAAAGGATGCTGAAACTTACATTAACATCAGTGCTAGGTGATTTAGTCAATTTTTATAAAGTCTACAGTATGTCAGGTACATTTCAATCTTCAGTGTACACTGGGGGATAAAGGCCATTTAATTGAGGTTGCCTGCCCTTAGAAGGGAGAAGACATTCCCAGAAAAGATGCATACTTTAGGGCAGGGTGGGATCTTGAAATGTGAGCTGTAGGGAAGGAAAGGAAGTATCTTCCTTCATCCAGGTAGGTTTCTTTGGATCTTTGAAGAACCTAAGGGTATTTCAGTGGCAAAAGGCATGAGCCAAGAAGTGAGGGAATCCTTGGGTTGGGAGGGTTTACCCCATGATGTGCTAAGGCTCATGGGCTCTGAAACTAGCCCAACCTAGTGGTCAGTTTGAAGTTTCTCTCTTTTGTATTCTTTCCTCTCCCAGAAACCTTAAGGTGGATATCATTCAGCATTTGACTATGGCCTTGGAGTGAGGTGGTATAATGGGGAAGAGTCTGTATTCATCTTTGGGAGAGACAAGCAGCCTCCTCCTAAGCCCTGCATTGTAGTAAGGTATGAACTTCAAGGGACAGAAGTGTGGCCCAAGCACACCTCCAGACTGGGGTTAGTTCTTTCATCGTAAACACAGAATGACTGGGTGGACTAAGGGATTCAGCAAGTTTCCCTCCCAATGTTACACAGAAAGAATTTATGTTGGAAGGATGAAAGGAATGTTAGATGGGCCAGGTAATGGAAAGCCTTGAATTCATTAATTCACTCAGCAGATGTATATTGTCTCCTGTGCGCTACTGGGCACCAGGCACTGGGGATACATCAGTGAACAAGAAGTCTAACTCAAGGGAGCAAGTGGCTATTCTGGCAATGTCCTAGGATGTGAGGAGGCTTTAACACTAATATTTGATTGGTTCTGTCCTCTAGGAGTTTACAGTTAAGGGAGAGGAGTACATTCAGAAGAGCTTAGCAGTAATACAGGCATTGATTTCATTCAGTAAATATACTGAGTAGCTACAATGGGCCACGTATTTGTGCCAGAGAAACGAATGTAAAGAAGGTGGGCACCATCTGTAGTCCCCAAGGATGAGGTAGAAACATCATTTAAGCCCATGAGTTTAAGATGTGCCTCAGAAGCATAGTTTTAAAAAAAAGTAAAGATACATGACCCTTACTTACCTGTCATGGTGCAGTGTTGTGGGATAAGACTAAAAAATAAAGCAAGCATGTGGTAGGTGCTGAGAGACACAGACACCAACAGGGTGCTGTTCCTGGAATAGCGGTGGAACCGATTTTAGGAATGGTCTGATAAAAGCTTTTCTGGTTGAGACCAAAAGACCTACTCATTTGTAGAGTATTTGATGATTAGAAGTATATAAATAGGCCTGAGGGCAGGACCCAAGGTGAAAGGTTGAATTGGGAAGTTAGGATTTGGTAGGAAGGCAGTGGTCAATTAGATAAACATGTGCCACGCACAGTGCTGGGCTCTGGATGAGACTTCCAGATGCTACCTACTAAAACGACTGCTGTGCATTCCCGCCTAAGAAAGAATTCTGTGGTTTTGATATCAGGAAAGTAAGAAAGTGGCATGAGGCAGGGAACGTTGGTATTCTTCCCGACACCGCAGCCAGACTGTTGCTTTCTAAACACATTGACAGCATCACTCCCTTGCTGAAACCAGAGTTCAACTGTTTCCCTTCCACGGTTGTGCAACCTTTTTTTCTTTTCTGCCACACACTGGAAGCATAAATTTCCTTGGGCCACACAGTAAATACATAAACACTAATTAAAGTTGATTAGCAAAAAAAAAAAAAGTCCTTTGGCGTACACTTTTCACCATATCCAACAGCACAGGTAAGCCAAAAAAGTTCTCACAATATCAGCATGCCACCCACAGGTCGATTGAATACTTCTAGTAGGATAAAGGTAACACTTAGGTCTTAGCACTTTACATGGATTAACTCGTTTTATCCTTTCTGTAGTCGTGAAGTTAGTGCAGTCATTATTCTCGTTTCGTAATGGAGGAAATTGAGGCAGGTCAGGTAACTTGCTGAAGACCATAGAATTAAGTCACCTAAGTAGGATTCACGGTCAGTATGCCGCTCTAAGTCCACGCACTCTCTTAACCATTTTAAAGATTAAAGTCCTTTTTTGAGGTCTGGCCCTAGCCGGTCTCTGCAGCGCACACACTGGCTCATGCCCTCGATTCCCTCCCCCCCGCTGCACCCCGGGACCCAGGCACCAGAGCCGGCCTCCTCCGCCACCAGAGGGCGCCGCAGGAGCGGGTCGGCCGCACTTCCACTAACTGCTCATTCGTGGGGAAAAGGGACGTACTGAGAACACAATGTCGACAGAAAGCTGCTGCGGCAACTCACCGCCTCAGGGCCCTGGATGTTGGCCCGGACCTCCCGCAGCCCAAGGGAGAAACCAAAGTCCCCCACCCGGTTGCCCAGCCCTTTACGTAGACCTTCAGCGCGCACGGCGTCAGCTCGGCGAAGCGAGGAGGCGGGCCCAGGCCCTCGGCCCGCCCACCCGCCTCACATGACCAGCACCGCGCCTGGAGGCCGGAAGAGCTCGCGAGCACGCGCGCGCGCACCTTTGCTTTTCCAGGCGCCCGCGAGGTCCCCCGATCCCGGGCCCGGGGACGGGCTCGCGCTGGCGCTCGCTCCCGGGGTCCGGCCCGGAGCTCGGCTGTGGTGGTTGCGCGCGCGTGCTGGCCTGCCGGGTCCCCGCCTCTAGACGCGCTGGGCTCCGGGGCCACAGCAGCCATGTGCTCCTTAGGGTCGGGCGCTGCCGGTGGGTACCCTGGTCCCTCCGCACCGGGCTCGCCCGCGGGCGGGTCAGAGATCCTCCACTCCCCCCGGCGCCCAGCGGGATGCGGGCCTGGGCGGTGGGGCCTTGCAGGGCAGATGGAGGAAGAACTGGGAGAGGGCCCCGAGCCAGCGGGGCGGGGGCAGCAGGCTCCCCACCCTGCTCCTGGTGCCCCGCGTAGCACTTCACTGGTGTCCGAGGCACATCTGATTGTTGTGCGTTTGTTAGGCGGCCGGGGCGCTGTGGAGGATGAGGACATGCCAGAACTGTCGGACAGCGGTGACGAGGCCGCCTGGGAGGATGAGGACGATGCTGATTTTCCCCACGACAAGCCGCAGACCCCCTGCCTGTTCTGTAACAGGTTCGTCCGCCTCAGCGCCTGGATCCCAGGGTGCCTGGGCCGCCTGGGGTCTGTCTGGTCTGTCCAGGAACGACTGGTCAGGACTCCCGCCAGAACGGCCAGTCCTTGAATTCTTGAACCAGTAGTTTGGGGTGAGGGCTTGTTGAGAAGGAAGACTCTGTACAGTGGTGTACAGGGAGGAGCCACGAACCGGAAGCCAGGTTGTACTACTGTTCTTCAGTGGGCCTCAGTTTCCCCGTGTGTAAAATGGTCTTGGATTGAAACTGGTTTCCAGTCAGGTCGTGCACCCTTCCCCTGAGACACTTAAAAAAATGTACGGATGCTGAACTCTGAACCTTAGTCCTAATAAATTAAGGATGGAGTTTAGAAAGTTTCTGTTTTCATAAAGACACTAGCTGAGATGATTCTAGTGAGTTACAAGTTTGGAAGCCATACTGACCTAGATAATCCCTAAACACTTTTTTTTTTAAACAGAGCCTCAGCTGTCACCCTGGATAGAGAGCTGTGGCATCACAGCTCACAGCAACCTCCAATTCCTGGGCTCAAGCGAGTCTCCTGCCTCTGCCTCCCAAGTAGCTGGGACCACAGGTGCCCGCCACAACGCCCGGCTATTTTTTGGTTGCAGCCGTCATTGTTGTTTGGCAGGCCCGGTGTGGATTCGAACCCGCCAGCTCAGGTGGGCGCCGAGCCCCTAAACACTCTTTCAGATACACCAATTTATTCTTTGATTGGTAGAAAGCTTCTCATGTGTAACATTTCTATTTGAGCCAGTTAAGTTTTAGTTCACCTTTCTTTTCTTTCTTTCTTTTTTTTTTTTTGTGGAGACTGTCTCACACAGGTCACAGCAACCTCCAACTCTTGGGCTTAGGCGATTCTCTTGCCTCAGCCTCCCGAGTTGCTGGGACTACAGGCGCCTGCCACAACGCCCGGCTTAATTCACCTTTCTTAATTGGGGCCTCACACCTATTGGAGAGGAAGGTATTGATACCTTTTTCACTTAGGGAAAAGAGAACAGCAATATCAATAGTTTGCTCAAGGTCACAAAGCTGTGGTTTGACCTATTCCCGGACTCACATTTTTCTATATAAAATTCTGTCTGTTGGTCTCAAGCAGCCTTGACTTTGGGCAAGTGAGCATGAAAGAGACCTGGTTGGCACTGGCCAGTGTTAATTTCATAAACATTTTCTAGTGTTCCCTATATCTAGGCATGGTGCAGATTGGCGGTATATTTGTGTTTTGGTGTATTGCCTCATTGGGTAGGTAGAATGCATATTCTCTAGTTGTCATAAAATAATATTGAGCATCAGGGGTGCAGTGCTTGTGATAGGCTCCATAAATACTGCAAATAACGTATCTCAGTAAACATTTTTTGAAAACTAATGCTGCAAATGTGGTAGGAATATAGATGAGATACACAGCTTCTCTCCTGTATACTGCGTCTTATGTGGCCTTCAGTTTCACAGGTCACATAAACAGGCTTGATCTTTACAGTGTCTGTTAATGGAAATACTTGGCGAATACTTCAGCATCACTTTTGAAATGTGGCACTTGGAAATGTGCCAGCCTTTTTATGCTTTTTTTTTTTTCCCTAAAAGTAGTAGGAGCTGTGCCAGTTCAAAGCCTCTAAAAGTGGAGTTGACATTTAGAGGGGAAAAGACTCAAGTAGGGAATTTTTATGACTTGAGAGAAACAATTTATCAAAGGAAATTCTTTCATAATAACTTTTTGATAAATCAGTATTGTATTATTTGGCAAATAAATTATTATTATTATTATTTTTTTTTTTGTAGAGACAGAGTCTCACTCTATCATCCTTGGTAGAATGCCATAGAGTCACAGCTCACAGCAACCTCCAGCTCTTGGGCTTAGGCGATTCTCTTGCCTCAGCCTCCCAAGGAGCTGGGACTACAGGCATCCGCCACAATGCTCAGCTATTTTTTGATGCAGTTCGGCCGGTGCCAGGTTTGAACCTGCCACCCTCGGTATATGGGGCCAGCGCCCTACTTGCTGAGCCACAGGCACCGCCCAATAAATTAGTTTTGACAAATAGTAATTTGTTTTAGGTGTAAAATGGGACTCAAATATTAATTGTTAGTAGTGTCGGGCTCCATTTCTTTCATTCACATATGTGTTTGTTTTTTCTTTATTTCTTTTTTTTTTTGTAGAGACAGAGTCTCACTTTATCACCCTATGTAGAGTGCTGTGACATCACAGCTCACAGCAACCTCCAACTCCTGGGCTGAGGCGATTCTCTTGCCTCCACCTCCCGAGTAGCTGAGACTACAGGCACCCACCACAATGCCCGGCTATTTTTTTGTTGCAGTTTGGCTGGGGCCGGGTTTGAACCCACCACCCTTGGTATATGGGGCTGGCGCCTTACCCAATGAGCCATAGGTGCCACCCGTGTTTGTTTTTTCTTAATTGGAAATAAAATAGAAACCAGAGTGAAAACAAAAGTATATTTAACATGAAATTAATATTAAGACTTCTTGGGGGACTATTCATGAAGCTATTATTTGCTTTTTCAGGTTATTCACATCTGCTGAAGAAACTTTTTCACACTGTAAGTCTGAGCATCAATTTAATATTGATAACATGGTTCATAAACATGGTGAGTAATTTTTAGAATGAACCAAGTTATGCAATTCAAGTTTAAATTTTATGATTTTCTATACACCCCTCTATATAAAGGGTAGCATGAAGCATATGACAAAAGCTTATCTTATGAAAATAAACTGTTTTTTGACGAGTGGTCTTTTGGGAAAAATTAATAAGTCACTCTTCTACATAACATTCACTGTATTTAAGCTTATATTAGCTTTATAGCTAAAGGGGAATGTGATTGTATTTTTGTCATATTAGAATTAGGGAGAGTAAGGGTAGAGGTAGACTTTGGAAAAGGAGACAGGTCATTTTAAAGTAGACAACTTAAATAGGTCAAAGCATAAAATAAACTTCAGGGACTACAAGACTGAGTTTTGTAAGTTTGGTAGAGAGTATAGAAAGAGCAATGAAGTGAAGATATGCAGAATATTCAGGTTTTGTTTCTATCACAACCTGTATTTGAACGTACATTACAATAAAAGTTTTCCCCTTTAAATGGATATATAGGAATTATGCTTGTCCCTGTATTCATTATTGTCTAGAAGGGACATTGTTAAAGAATAGCCAATACTAGACAGATTGTTAGGTTTCATGGAAACATGTAATACCACATGTTTGTAAATCATATTCGACTGCAACATCTTTGTTAAGACAGTCTCGTTTTTTTCCCTGATGTCGCATTTTTAAACAACTCCTGAATTGGAGTCACACTTAAGGTATAATTTTGTATTTTTTTCCGCTTACCTATGTGGGGGTTTTATATGCTCTCAAAGCTTCTTTATAACAGTATTCTCATGGACAGATAATAACCATTTGGTTGGATATATTATTGCATTCCTTTAATGTAAATACTACTTCATTTCTGGAAAGATATGAGAACCAGATAACAAGCCTCATTGTTTTTTATTTAGCGTCATTTAACATCGTGTAAAACCTAGTATACCTCATGTGCTAGCAAAATTATAATTTGGTAGGCACCATAAAACTTAGGGATTTAGAAACTTTCAGCTCTATTATGAACTGCCAAGTAATTGGTTAATCTAGAACCTTATTTTGCAGATTGTATTGTATTCTTATTCTGAAAAAAGAATTCTAATAATTTCCCATTTTTTGAGAACTTCAATAGGCCAGGTGTGATGGCTCATACATGTAATCCTAGCACTTTGAGAGGCTGAGTGGGGAGGATCTCTTGAGCTTAAGAGTTCTAGGCCAAGAGTAACACCTCATCCCTACTAAAAATAGAAAAATTAGCCAGGCATTGTGGCAGGTGCTTGTAGTCCCAGCTACTCAGGAGGCTGAAGCAGGAGGATTTCTTGAACCCAGGAGTTTGAATTTGCTGTGAGCAAGGCTAATTCCAGGGCTCTGTACCCTGTGTATTAATTAGAGTTGCGACCCTGTCTTAAAAAATAAAATAAAAAGAAACACTTAAAAATTTGTTATCTATTGCTGTTTCTCAGAATTTTCAGAAGTATCAATATTATTTCTTATTTTTAATAAAAAATTCAAATATAAGTAGTAGTTGAGACATCAGAACTATTTTAGTGTCTAATTGGAGAAACCTTTATAGAACAGGTCAATTAAAACTCATATTAAAATAGGTGATTTTTTTTTTTCTCTTTTTAGGACTTGAGTTTTATGGATATATTAAGCTAATAAATTTCATTAGACTTAAGGTAAGTTGACTGCTTACTTATAATTTCGTTTAGAAATAAATGCCACTGTGACGATCTGTGCACTGGTTATTTAAAAGAATATGAGGAACTCATATGACGAACTGTTTTAAATTTGGTATTCATCATTTTGGGGAATCAGACATTAGGAACTGGCACAATCTAACGCACAAAAAATATTATGTTAAACTGCATCCAAGAGATGAATATGTTAAGTGAAAATGTAATTCAGTATTAAAGAGAAATACTGAGACCATATTTCTATAAAATCAGGCATAACTTCTAGTGTGATTTCAATTACTTAACTGGTTTTTTAAAGATTTTTTCAAACATTTTTTAGTTCTGTTTAAATAAATGTTTATATTCTCAATTTCTCCAAATCCAGCATAAAACTGTATAAAGATTAAAATTGTAATACACAATATGTACAGATAAATTCATTATATACTGTATCTTATATCTCATGTAATTGCAGAAGTTGAACATGACTTGAGTATTACAATTTTAATACAGTTTTTCTTTTATTAAAATGTGTACATATTTGGGGGGCACACTATATAGACTTCTTAAATAGAAACAAAACTGGTTTTGTATAATGCAGACATGATTTCTTTTTTTTAATTTCCCTAGTTTTTATGGGGGACTTCTTTTTTATTTAATTTTCCTAGTTTTTATTAGGGAGATTTTTCTGATTCTATGCAATGAAAAAACACGCAATTAATTTTACATCCAGAATCCTACAGTTGAGTATATGAATTCCATATACAACCCTGTGCCTTGGGAGAAAGAAGAATATTTGAAACCAGTATTAGAAGATGACCTTTTACTTCAGTTTGGTAAGATGAATGTACTTTCTTTGCTTTTATTAACTTAGGGCCATTTCTTATGGCAAATTGCAGGTAAAGTCTCTTAAGAATATATGTTATCTTTTTAATTCTCTAAAATTCTTACTGAGTAGTTGGTTTTGATAGAAAAGGTAAGTCACTTAAAACTGACAGTCACACATTACCAGAGAGGAATTTATAAGTAGGAGCTTGTTTGAACATTTTAAAAAGGATATTTTGACTTAAGATAGTAATTTTTAGTTGTTAGACACTGATTTTTTTAAAAAAACTTCAGAGTGGATTTAATAATATTTGCTGGGTTTTTTGCTTATATATTCAGACCAGGTGATTGGCTTTTCTTAAGACATCTAATTTCCTGAGATTTAGCTTTGTTGCAGAACAGATTTCACTCCCATTTCCATGGGTTTGCGCTCATACACTGACTCTTCCTTGTCTCCTGTCGCAGCATCACTCTGACTTCTTGGCTGTAGCTTTGTTCTTTAGTTACTTGTCCTGTGCTTTGGCTCTATTCCTTAGTGAACTCTAGTCTTAAAGAAAATGTTGTCAGTCTTAATAGTTGATTTGTAGATCTGATCAATTTCTTCTCATACTTAAATACTTTATTTCATGCTTCTTATGCCACCCAGGTGAGATAGAGGATTTGCTGTCTTCAGATCAGTAAGACCATTCTAAACAGACACACACCCTGACAGGTGATAGTTTGACAGTGTGTATTCGAGTTCTTTGATTATTAACTCGTTTCCTTAAGAAGTACCATCATTAAGTTCTGTGACACTGTGAGGTTATAATAAGACCCTTAATGTGATATTTAAGAACTATATTACCTGGGAGAAGCTCTTGAACTTTTCAGTTTAAGTCTTTTCATCTGTAAAATGAGGAATTAGGGCCAGATTTCTGAAATTCTTTTAGGCTCTAAAATTTGGTGATTCACAGCTTGATTCTTTCCTCCTTTTACAACTTCACTTTGATCTCACTTAGTGACATCAGTGGTCTGTTGGATAAATGACAAAGTGCCCAGTAGGTGTTCTTTATGGCTTCCTAAATTCAAAATCATCTATTAAACACTCTCAGGATGAAGTAGTATATTAAATGCTTTAGGAGTATGAGGAAGTGAATGTCGCAATTCTTTCCATAGAGAGTCTCCACTCTGATAGTGGGTGTGGTTTTCTTTTAAATGTCTATCCTGTATTTTATTATAAGGTAGAATATGAACATTTTTCATGAACAGTAGAAAAGGCGGTAGATACATTTCAGAAGAGGTAAAGGTTACTCAGGTCAGTGACAGATGTTGAGCTCCTGCGCTGGCCACTATGGATAAAGATCAGTATCGAATCCTTGGCTCTAAAAAGGTATATACTTAATTTCACTTAGACTTAATTTTGATTGGTAAAAAGGTGATAACACCATCTTATAAGATTGTTGCCAAGACAGTGCACAAAGATAATGCGTATTAGCATTATCACAGGTATATGCTTATTAAAGGAGACTTTATTGTTAGTAAATAAACGACTATAGAATTTACATGAAGTCAGGACTAAAAGCTAGAACAATTAAAGAGACCTATTAAAGGAAGTGGAACTTGATCTGGACATGATCTTTTTGTTTTTGGTTTTGGTTTTTTTTGAGGCAGAGCCTCAAGCTGTCACCCTGGATAGAGTGCTGTGACATCACAGCTCACAGCAACCTCCAATTCCTGGGCTCAAGCAAATCTCTTGCCTCTGCCTCCCAAGTAGCTGGGACTACAGGCACCCGCCACAATGCCCGCCCATTTTTTGGTTGCAGCCGGCATTGTCCAGCCCAGGCTGGATTCGAACCCGCCAGCTCAGTTGTACAAGGCTGGTGCCTTAGCCTGTTGAGCCACAGGCGCTGAGCCAGTCTGGACATGATCTTAAGAGCATTGCTCACATTCTGTAACAGTCTGTGCTGCTGGCCATTGGTGGAGAGAGGTGGAAGGGAAATTTGTCATTCTCCTGGCTCCAGGCTTCATTCCTGACCATTTCATCTCCACTTTCAATAAATATTTATCAAGTATCTCCTACGTGTTTGGCTTTGAGAATATAAAGATGACTAAGTTAGTAACAAGACTGAGAAAAAGGGCCATGAATGGAATGTACAGCATAAAGGGGAAAGGTAACTTTGTGGTGGAAAAATCTGGCAAACACTATCTTAGTGGAGTAATCAAGGTTAATGTCGTGTTGAATAGTTTAGACCCTTGATGTGATATGTGCTGTGATAATGTGATAGAATGGCACTTTACCTCTGTGATCTTCTTCCCCCAAATTAATAACACAAGTTTAATTATGAAAAAAAATCAGAAAACTACAAACAGAGCCATTTTACACACTGACCAGTTCTCCTTATAACTTGGAAAACTAAGGAAAACTTGAGAAATTGATACAGACCAGAGGGATTTGAGGAGACATGGCAACTAAATGTATTTTGGTATCCTGGAAGGGGTCTTCGAATGGAAAAGGGAAGTTAGAGAAAAATGAAGGGAATCTGAATGAGTAAGATGGAGTTTAGTTAATTTTGTTAAAAAGTTTATCTAATATTTGGAACATACTCCACAAAGAGATAATGACCAGTGAAAGACTTGGAACCAGTTTCAAATGGAGAGAAAGGGTATTTACTTCTGCATGGCCTCTGTGTCTTCAGCTCTCACAGCTGTCCTTCATGAGATGGACCAACTTCAGCTCTCTTTGGAAGTGCTCTAAATTTTCTCTTTGTTCTTCTTAAATGAAATTTCACTTCATTATACTGATAAAAATTGTTTTAAAAAGAACTCTTAAAAATTGGGAGACAAAGAACCAAACACTTCACAGAGCCTTGGGAAAGAAATACACAATTAGACAATTCCCAAAAAAGGTATAAAAGTAGTCCAGAAACATGTGAAAATAAGTGTTCGACTCACTCAGAGGTACGTGACTTAAAACAACACTTAGGGACCGTTTCTTTATTGCCAGACTGGCAAAAACTTTTTAAAATGACAACTCATTCTCTTGGTAAGGCTGTGGATAGATTGGCATTCTCCTATGTTGCTAGTAGAATGCAAACTTGACAGTATGTAACAAAACTACAGAGGCACTTTTTTCTTTTCTTTTCTTTTCTTTTTTTTTTTTTTTTTTTGAGACAGAGCCTCAAGCTGTCATTCTGGGTAGAATGCTGTGTCATCACAGCTCACAGCAACCTCCACCTTCTGGGCAAGCGATTGTCTTGCCTCCACCTCCCAAGTAGCTGGGACTACAGGTGCCTGCCACAATGCCCGGCTATTTTTTGGTTGCAGCTGTCATTGTTTGGCGGCCCTGGCTGGATTCGAACCCACCAGCTCAGGTGTATGTGGCTGGCACCTTAGCCGCTTGAGCCATAGGTGCCAAGCCTACAGATGTACTTTTTAACATAGCAGTCTCATTCATAAGGATCTATCCTGAAGATAATAACGCGTACATTCTGAAAATACATATACACAAGGTTGTTCATTGCAGCGTTATAATTTCAGAATATTGGAAACGTCCTAAATGTTCATACTTAGGAGAGTGGTCCACTGAGCTATGTGTGATATATCCACACTGTGGAGTAGTATATACCTATTAAAAAGAAGGGATCTGTGAACTGATACAGAGTGATGTTTAAGACATACTGTTAGATGAAAAAAAAAAGGAAAGCCTAGAATATCTGAAGCATATTACTCTTTGTATAAGAAAGAAAGGGATTTGAGAAAATGAATGTGTTGCTCATTGTGCAAAATAAATAGAGGAAGGATAAATCTGAAACTAAAGAGATTGGTTACTTACAAATGTTAGTAGGAAAAAAGAGTGCAGTGAGAATGGGTAACAGGGTAAGGAGGAAGTGCACTTTGTTTAGCTCTCGCTCCCAGGATTATAATAATGTTCCTCAAGTGTTCATACCAAAAAACTGACAATTGAAAAAACCAAGATGTGGCAGTGAGGGGGCAATATGGAAGGAGGATGATGACCCAAAATGAAATACAAATACACATAAAGTTTTCTGTATTTCAGATGAATTAACAACACACTGAAGGGAGTGAGGATGAAGTGAACTAGTAATTAGGGTCTTGACTGGTTATTGTGGTGAGGCCAGAGATAGATCTACATGAATGGTGTAATCTAGTGAGTAACGGTGTTTCTCATGGGGGATGGATCAACAATTCTGATATCACTTTTGTATGTACTAGAATCGTAAGTAAGTACATTGGGGATGATAAGAACCAGGTTTGTCATTGCTGGAGAAAGAGGTTTATAATAAGGAAATTAGAAAGAGTGAAAGGAATTCTGGCATCAGAGGTATCAGTATAAACTCAAATATATGTATTTATTGATAGAAAGGCACAGAAATATAGATGTGTGTGCTGGTGTGGGTTAGTATATATACATATATTTCTTAGCTCTGTCTGCTGAGAGGCCCTAAAAGAACCCCCGTAGCAAAGAGCCTACCTAATGCCCAGATCTGAATTTCAAACACCTTTCTCCAATAAAAGGAACCAAAGCTGTTTAGAGAGAGAATTGATTCTAGCAGTGGGGCAGGAACAATACCAGATGAATCTGAGACATGTGATGGCAGAAAATAAGGAAATGCTTAAAAAAGAGCACAGGAGCCAACCAAAAGGAGCTTCTGATAGCCGAAATAGAAGGATTTGAGCAATGTAGAAAATAATAGTAGTATTAGAGTTCTGCTCATAGGGTAAAATATCCACGTGTCCATATTGACATTACATATTACATAAATAAAATGGAAAAGTAGCAGTTGGACTATAATTCTATTAATAAATACAGAAGGAAAGAGAAGTAGAAAATCATTATTAAACAAATCCCACAATAATTACTTGCAGAAAAGATCCAGCAGTTGATGCTCAGATTAGTGGGCAGAAATGTAGGGTAAAACAAGACTTGCATAGTTGAAAGTCTTTTCCCCCCAAAATACATAAAGTACACAGGAGTTGGCAACTTTTTAGTGCAGAAAGCCAGCAGACACCGAATGTGTTTAAGTTTTAAATATTTGGTTTTTTCCTAAACATCTTGTTATAAATTGATTTGCATTTGAAAAGAATGTACATTCTCCAGTATTCTATAAATGCTGAATAATTTTATTTAGTTTTTTTATGTCATTTTGGATTTTCTTTTGATGTAGTTTTTAGTTGTTGAGAGGAGTATATTTAAATCTGTAGTTAAAGAATTATCTATTTTTGCCTTTAGTTATTCAGAGTATTTTGGAGATCTTGTATGAGGTTTATACACATTTGTAGTTGTTATATTTTTCCTGAAAAATTGACCCACCTTTTGTAGGAGCTGTCTGCCTAAATGAACTATCCATGTGATTTGAACATCCTGAGATAGAGAGAGTGTAGACATGGAAATCCTTCTTCCTGAATATAGTTTAGGACTTTGAATTAGACTATTTTGGCAGATTGTAGTTACGAATCTTACTGTTTCTGATTCTCTCCTTTTCAAATATGTAATAAGTTTAACCTTTCACCAATATCTCCCCATTTCCTGCAACCCTCAGCCCCTGGCACCCACCATTCTACTCTGTGAGTGTTTTAGATTCCATGTATAATTAAGATCACATAGTATTTATCTTGTGTCTGGCTTATTTCAGTTAGCATAATGTCCGTCAGGTTCATCACGTTGTCAAAAATGGCAGCATGTTCTCTAAGGACTAACTGTAATACCTGCTGTTCTACAGAAGGACAGGCTGAGAAGTAGCTTTATACAGTGAGAACATTGGTAGAAAGGAAAGTGTGGGTTGGAATCTTAGCTTCTCCATAAATAGCTATGTGATTTTAGATTAGTCACTTAATTTTTTATTTGTTTTTTTCTGTGCCTATAATAGGGATAACTACATCTTAGTTTTTTTTTTTTTTTTTAAAGGTAACATGAGATGTAATGCATGTGCTTGAAAGATATCTGTTGATCAATAAGTAGTTTTTTCCTTCTTTTTGCTTTCTTGCGGGTTGGGTTCAGTATCATTAGTACTTACATAGGTGTTCAATGTAGCCAACGACTGAAAAGCTAGTTGTTGAAAAGTAGCAGAAAAGCTACCATGTTCTCTGCATTCAAATTGAAACAGTTTGGCTGATAAATATTTAATTAAAAGTACTTCTACTAATTTTTCTCAATTGGCCATGTAATAGGCACTTAGAATATATGTAGTTCTCATATAGTTATACTTGATCTATTGTTAGAAAATAGCCTAACGATAATGTCCATTTTATTTCTTTAGATGTAGAAGATCTTTATGAACCAGCATCAGTTCCATTTTCATACCCCAATGGACTCAGTGAAAATACATCTGTTGTTGAAAAACTGAAACATACGGAAGCCAGGGCACTGTCTGCTGAAGCTGCATTAGCTAGAGCACGTGAGGATCTTCAAAGAATGAAGTAATTTATCAATCTTATAGAAAAGTTACTGTTTAGGTCCCCAGAATAATACAGCTAATGATGAGGTAGAATATAGAAGCAGAACGTTTCATATACTGGAAAGTACAATGTAGACATTTTAGTAGTATTAAAGACATACAGCATTTTTACCCATTATTGATAAGTTGGTTGACATAAGTTTTATGGTTTTACCTATTAAACTTCTTCATAATTACTTTCATAGTAATGATAATTCTTCTGACAAATAATGTCCTCTTGAATGTTTTTGTTCTTTCATATTGCCTTCCTTTTAATTTTACTATTTTGTTGATTTCTCCATTTTACTTTTATTTTCCTGTTTTTAAAGCAGAAGGAATAATATTTTTTAGGTTTAGAGAAAACATAGGGTACAAATTTTTATTCTCAAGGAATCAAAATATAATTATGGTATCGTATTTAACCAGAAAACCAGATACATTAGAACATTTTAGTGCGGTGAGTAGATTGTAATAGCATTCTTCTTGTATAATACTTTTCAAAGTTTAATGTGTATATGAATCACCTGGAGATCTTGTTAAAAATGTAGATTCTGATTCAGGAGATCTGTAGTAGATGCTAAGATTCTGCATTTCTAACAAGTATACTTTAGAAATTTACCTGTCAGATTTGTAAGCTGACTGCTGTTGCCTGAGTACCAACTTGCTGGTTGGCCAAAAGGTCCAGGAGGAAAGGTGGTAGAGCTTCGCTTCTGTGTTAGGTAACCTGGAAACTAACACCATTGTCCCCTCTGTCCCTTTGCACATCTCCTTTTTGCGTGCATTATGAATTCTGAATGTGTCATGATCATAGAGGGAGCCGAGTTTTAGAGCAGGAGCAGGTGGTGGTGCTATAGGTAAAAAATCAATTTGGGTTTATTTTCTTCTTATTTAACCATCCCAAAGATAGTATGGTTTTAACAAATATTAATAGAATTGAAATAAAGTACATTGATTTAATGCCAAAAAAGATTTTAGAATAATAGAAATAGTAAAGTTTAGTAAAACTAATGTGTTTATTCTGTCATGATAAAGAACTATAATCCGCAGTTGGCATTGCTTTTGTGGTTTGCAGGAGTGCTTAACTTGGGTATGAATACACCATTGCTTAAGATCCAGCAGAGGGAGTTAAGATCGAATGTGATTTAAAAGGTTCATCACACTCCCTTCCCTCCCTTTTCCTTCCTCAGCCTCTAGCCTTCCTTTTTTCATGGTCTAATAAACCTGTCTCAAGGGTATATTTCAAATTGATTACAGACAATTTGCTCAAGATTTTGTGATGAACGCAGACGTCAGACCCTGCTCGTCATCCACTAGTGCCATTGCAGACCTTCAGGAGGATGAGGATGGTGTTTATTTCGGCTCATACGGACATTATGGGATACATGAAGAAATGCTAAAGGTCAGCAAAGACCACAGATGTGCTAAACCCATAGTGAAGGAAAAATAGAATAAAATAGCTTCTTTCTTAATATGTATCCTATAGGAGAATTGCCTTTAGCAGGGGTAGACTGCCTTCTAAACTTCTTTGGTGCTTGATAGATCACCTTGGGTTGAAAAGATTACAGAGGCATTAAAGTCTTTGTAAATTTTTATTCAAGATCATTAGTAATATTATGAAATCATTTTTTACTTAGACAGAAAAATCAATTACTGACAACTTTAGTCTTCTCAGAATAGCTATTATATTAAATACTAAGGATTAAATCAATTATACATTTTCCTTTTAGCATGCAGAAGAACTTTAATTTCAGTGTTTAAATAGCAACACTGATTTCTGTTTGGGCAAACAGTAACTCTTTGACATAAAGTTTAGTTATAAATAATTCTCACAGTTGTTACGATGTAACTTTTTCACATTTGAAATCATTGCTATATAGCAGTATTTCCTAAATTGGTCAGATTAGGTATAGTCATATACCACATAATGTTTTGGTCACCTGTGGACTGCACATATGATCGTGGTCTCATAAGGTTATAATACCATATTTTTACTGTACCTTTTCTCTGTTTTGGTTTGTTTAGATACACAAATATTTATTATTGTGGTATAGCTGCCTACAGTATTCAGTACCATAACATGCTCTACCCGTTTGCAGCCTAGGAACAACAGGCTGTACCATACGGTGTAGGTGAATAGAAGGCTGTACTATATAGATTTGTGTAAGTATACCCTGTAATGTTCATGCAGTGACAGAATTACTGACACATTTCTGAGAAAGTGTCCCTGTCATTAAGTGACTTTTGACTATATTTAAATCTGACTGGATTTAATTTTTGTAATGGCAATGTCCATATAAAATAAAAGTCAATTTCTAACTGTACCTGGAAATAATACGTGGTATAGTTTATCCAGTATTATACTGCATATTATAGATAATAAAGTACACGAGATACAGATTTTAATTCAGTGAAACTAAAGATACCTAAAGTAAAATAAATGTTGGAATATAAAAATTGAGAATTTTAGATGTTTATCCTTATGAATTTTTGATGCCACGATTACGTTTTCTTAAAACCAACAAACAAAAAAAATCCCTTCCTAAATCTGTTCTCCAAAGATTAATTTATTTTATAGAACCCCTATGTATTTTCCCTGAAACAAATTAACTAGGGATAATTAATAACATTGAGTCAGTTTTGCAGGATCACAGGGTAGAAGTTTGCTGATGGATAATAATTGTACTTACATAGGGTCTTTTAAAGCAGTGTCATGTCATTATAACAACATGTCACAGTTGGTTGTGCTTTTTATTGTCACTTGGGTAATAGCATAGTGTTATAAATAAAAGATATCTTCTTATAAGTAATAAATTATTTTTAGGTCCAGAGTGAATTTGTCTTAAAACATTGACTTCATTTTCTTTGTTAAACTAATTTTTTATTATGATGTCTGGAATATTTTCTTTAAAGAAATTAATATAATTTCATGTTTGACATTTTAAATCACCCCATCAATTTAAGTGCTGTGCACTTTTAATACTCTTAGTATAGAAATTGTGATGGACTTTGTTCAGACAGGTTAAATGTTACTGAGACTCCCAATAAATACAAGTGTTGCCAGTATAGTCATCAGAGAAATTTGGGTTGAATGCTTATTATTTACTAGTCTCTGTTGTGGACACTTGTAGCTATATGTCAATAATTAAAGGATTTCATACCTGATCTTCTATCTTTTACTCCTTATGGTGTACATACACATTTAGGAATTTCCAGCTCAGAGTTTCCAGTGCCATCTTTTTCCTTTTAGAGATTCCTTTACTGTCCTTATTAATATCATTCTCTGCACCTTAGTTTCCCTTTGTTGGTGTGCAGTATAGTTTCTTCCTCTTGGAGATGACTTAAGTATTTATAAGAAAGGTAGATATATTTGATTCAAAAAGAACAGGGTTTATTTTGTATTGTGCTGTGGAGGAATGTGAAAGTGTGCCTTGAGCTATATTTCTTGTTTTTTATTAGAACAATTCTTAGCATATACAAATTGTTTGAGGTATGCAACTGTCCGAATCTTACCTAATTTTTATAAATAAAGTTGAGAAACTATTTATTTCACACATATTGTGTGAAAAGTAGGACAATTCTAAGCATAAAAATAAGTCCCACAAATATAGGACTTATTTTTATGCTTAGAATTGTCCTACCTCTCATACAGTATGATTTAAATTTTTTGTTGCTTAGTTTCATATATTTTAGTGACATTATTTTGTTAAGTTTGGATTGTTTATTTTTTGAGACAGTCTTGCTGTCTTGCCCAGGCTAGAGTCCCATAGTCTCAGCCTAGCTTGCAGCAACCTTAAACTCTTGGGTTCAAGTAATCCCCTTGCCTCAGACTCCCAAGTAGCTTGGTCTATAGGCGCGCACTGCCAAGTCTGGCTAATTTTTCTAGTTTTAGTAGAAACGAGGGGTCTTGCTTTGCTCAGGCTGGTCTCAAATTCCTGACCTCGAGGGATCTTCTGTCTTGACCTTCCAGAGTTCTAGGATTACAGGCCCAAGCCACCATACAGCTTAATTGTACTTTTATTTTATTTTATTTTGTTTTATTAAGTCTTAACTTTTTCACTCTCAGTAGAGCGTTGTGATGTCATAACTCACAGCAACCTCAAATTCTTGGGCTCAAGTGATTCTCTTGCTTCAGCCTCACAAGTAGCTGGGACTACAGGTGCCCACACAATTCCTGTCTATTTTTAGAGACAGGGTCTTGCTCTGGCGCAGACTGGTCTCAATTTCGTGAGCTTAGGCAATCCACCCACTGTGGCCTCCCAGAGTGCGAGGATTACAGGCTTGAGCCACGATGCCTGGCTGATTGTACTTTTAAATAAAAGTAGTTTGTGATCTTATTTCTGGAGATAAGATGAAGATGCCTTTTCTGAATTTCAGAGATATGATTGATAGAGGAATAGATTACATGAACCTTTAAGATTCTTACCACTTTATCTTTTCAAAGAAGAGTCAGTTTGTTGATTAATATTATGTATCCGAAATGAATCACTCTGTTTATTTTCAAAAGAAGCATTATTCACTCTGCTATGCATATGTCACAAATCATAGTACCATTTAATAAATTGAAATTTCAGTAATTTTTCTTTACTATATTTTCCTCATTATATCTGCAGCCAGCTCATTCATTCTGTCACTTTCACGAGCCTAGGAATTAAAAGTATTCTGTTATTTTTGTGTTTCTTAGTTTTAATAGTTGGTACGAAATAATTTCTATTTATTATCTTGTTTTATATTGAAGTGTTACCTTCTGTTAGAAAAAATTTTTTAAAATGGTTATGAAGGCTGGTCTCCTATTTGCTTGCATTTTCATGCTCACTGGGTGTTTCTTTCAAAAATTCAGTTAGTAAATTGAAGCTCTTAGACACAAGCTACCATGTATGGTATACTTTGGATTTTATTACATCAGGGTTAACATATGAACAAAAATGGATGCATATATAGAAAGAGCCAGAATGAACAATGGTAGTGCCCTTGAGCAGCAGTGCATGGAGTTAGGCCATCAGTAGGGATTCTATTGATTTAAACTGAAGCTGGTGAGAGCTTTCTAGTGACTGCCTTCCTGACTGATGTTCACCTGTTGTAGGTTTGTTGTTTCAGCAAAAAATCTCTAGTTGTAGCGTAAGAGGAGTATAAAAGGTAAAAATGTGTGAAATAGCATGATTTTTCAAAAAGATAGTTTTAAAATTAGGATATCAAAATGTATTTATCTCACTTAGTAATTCTTAAAATAATTTTTAGGGGAAGATTTAATATACCTGATTTTTAAAATTGTTTGTAAAGCTGTTAGAAATAATAATCAGCAAACATGGAATTATGGATATTAGCCTTTGTAGGTCCAGTAATTAAGTAAAATGACTTGCTTTTTAATATAAGATCTCCTTTTTAGGCTTTAAAAAAAAATCCCAATATTGGTATAAAAATGTTTTAGGGCATATGGTTTGTATAACATTTGGATATTATAGCATTTGTTTGTATAACATTTGGATACTATAGCATTATAGTAACTGTGTTCTTTTGTACCTACTATGAATTCCAAAACAAGAATTCTCATTCCGAAATCATACTTTATTTACTTGGCTACGGAGCCGTTCACTGCTCAATTTGCCGTTAGGATGTGTCTCAATTTAAGGAATCATGAACCAACATAAATGTTAGAGTTGAATTCCTGCCTCAGTCACAGGCCACTGTGCCTCCATCCAGCGGGTAGGAGTCTCGTAATGTGGGCTGCAGGCCTAAAATAATTTACTTTTGGGCTTGCAGGTTTTTAAGCTTTGTTTCCTACTATAGAAATTTTTAGAAACAGCAGAATTATAAATCAGATGGTGCTGATCATTGGCTTTCTTAGAAAACACTCAGTTTAGCTTCATTTCTTATATGTAACTGCAACTGCAACTTTTATATTTATCTGATTTTTTTCTTTTTCTTATCTTGAGGTACCAGGGAGTCAGACTCTAGATTCCATGCCCTATTTAAAGAAGAAACGTTTGTCTTCTGTTCACTTTAATTATCCCTTGAAGTCTTATGTTGATAATGCATATAAAGAGGAAAATGTAGATATTTTTGAGAACTTAGATTTATTTGACTTTCAGTGAAGTTCTTAAAGATTTTCTTTGTCGGTTGTTGCTATTTTGATTCTTCACTGTTTTCTTTTAGGGAAAAAAAATAACCTTGGTTTTCCAGGTAACACAGTAGCTGTGGAAACTAGCAGTGTATGATAAAATAGCAAATATCTTCCAATAAATATTTATTTGTACAGACTGTCCTATAAACACAATATTTTCCTCTCTCTATCCTAGGACAAAGTACGAACAGAAAGCTACCGAGATTTTATATACCACAATCCACATATCTTTAAAGATAAGGTGAGTAGCACAGGCTACAGAATTGTACATTTCTTGTTTGGGGGTAGTAAAAATCCTCGGTAGGGGCATCACTGTGATAACAATTGATCTGTCATATTCTGGCTTTACTTCACAGAGGACTTTTATGATGCTGCGCTGTGGTTTAGCAAACTGGTGACAGAAATGCTGATTGTTGCTGTCATTCAGTATGTTCTTTTTTAAAATTGAAAGCCACTAATTACCGTGACATACTTCAGTTAAATTTTGTTTATTCAAATAATTTTGCTTATGTCATGTTTTTGATTTATAATCATTTCTGAGAATTTGGTATGTATCACGTAAGCCCTTTATCAAAGCATACTTTTAATTATCACGCTAGTTTGTGTTGAGCTAATAAAAATGAATAATTTTCAGAAGAACTTTTTAATGAGTAAGGTTAACTATAAGGTGGAATTTATTTTATTTGCTTATAATATTGTATTGATTTTCCTTTTATGAGATACTTTATATTTTCATATTAAACATGCTTAATATTAAAAAATGATCATTTACCCTGTGTGTGTACACCTCATTGTGTGTTTGAAGTTTGGGTCAGTTGTTTTACCTCCCTTTACTTACGAATTTTTTTCATTTTTCTTCTTTACTCCTTCTTTTCTTCCCTCTCCACATTGGCATGATTATTTAAAAGTTCAGGTTTTCTGATTGTTCCTCCTTACTGGGGTTAGTCTACTAATTTAGCAAAGAACATGAGGACTTCTGCCATTTTTGCTTGGGACTTTTTTCTCTTTTTACTTTAAGAACATGTATTGACAACATACCAGGTTTTTAAATTTCCCTTTCACCTCCGTTTTGAAAGGTACTTCTCTGAGGTTATTTCATGGGGTTTGCATGATATTACAGTAGTAACAACCTTTATATTTTGAAAATTCCTTTTCCTGGTTTTTATATTGTTTGGAACGTAATCTTGAATGGCTTTTCATTTTCTACGTCTTTCCTGAGAGCAGGTTTTTGCTTGTGAGTTAACTGAATTAAACAGAAATAGACTGAAATTCATAAGGTTCTCTGATATCTTTCGGCCAAAGCATTGCTTATAATGAAAGATTTATAATTGTGTATATGTTTGTTTTTGCTGATTCCCACCATAAACAAATTATTTTGTTTTAAAAATTGCAAGTATCAGTGCCTTGTAAACTTTTTAGCTTTTTTGTATGCTTTTTGCGTGTTAATTGCAGTAGAGACTTAAGAATTTTTTTATATTTCTTGTATTTGTTCTCAAGTGCTGGAAATAATTTGTCTTCATAACCACTGTTTCCAGTGAAGCAAATTATGTTACTATTAATAGTGTTGCTTTATATTTCCAGTTGGATTATGCCCAGATTTTTATTTTATTTTTTTCCTTAATATGTTTTATAGGAGTTATGCATGGGAATCACTAATCATAACTAGTGAGAAACCAACTATATATAATAATTTTGAAGAAGTGGTGAATGTCTTTAGGCTTCACCTATGAAGTATTTTTTTTAATCCCTCCTAGAATGTTGTGATTTTTGTTTATAAAAGCACCATCCTGTTTTTCTGCAAGCCATCTTCTCTTAGAACTTTATAATATGAATACTAGGGAATTTGTTCAGGAAGTAAGTTAGAAGGTTCTCTTTCCGTATGCTCCTAAATAGAACTTATGTCTTCAAGACACGTAAGAAGACAATGAAAAGGTTCAAATATTACTAATCATAAGATCATCAAGAAATTAAAGTATTTGTATTTCTTTATACATTTAACAGTTCTTACTAAGTACACAGACCTATGCAGAATCACTTTTTGCTTCTAGTTTTTTAATTGTACAGTTTTATAAAAATTTTGTATATTTTATACATTTTTAGGCAAAGTATAACCATGGAAAATATTTAACATGTAATTATTTTGTTATGTGTAACTTCTCTTACCAAGGGTTGAATCTACCAGAGTCAAAAAAGGGCTTAGTAATGAATTTGAGGTATTTTTCCTTGGAATTTGGTCTTTATCAATGTATTAAGAGTTTTGCTTGGCGTTTGATGGTTTTTCAAAAATACACTATAATATAAAATATTACATGTTGTTTTTTTATCTTCTTAAATCACATTTAAGATGTAACAGAAATAATCTGAAACTTTTATAGTTGCAAACGATTTCTGATACTTTATTAGAAAATGTAATACCATATATCTAGATGAGATTTAATAATTTATACATTATTTTTAAACATGCCTCATTGTCATTATATGATACGCCTATACCTTGACAGACCAAGTATTTATCTTCATTTTTGACATGAAGAAACTTTAGCAGGATAATTGATTTGCCCCAAAACATTCAACTAAAAAACAATATGCATCTTTTTGCATCAATATGCATCTCCAAGTCTGGTGCCCTTAAGTCTGTGTCACTGCATTTTGAGCATTAATATAGAATTAGTAGGTAATTAGGATGAGCTTCATTAATTACATTCGCACAATTTTTCATATACAGTGGGTGCCAAAAATGTATGCACATTTTAAGAAAGGAAAAAAAAAACTATTAAAATTGTGATGCTCTCTGGGAGACCAAAGCAGGTGAATCCCTTGTGTTCAGAGTTTAAGACCAACCTGAGCAAGAATGAAACCTTATCTCTACTAAAAATAGAAACATTGAGGCAAGAGGATCTCTTGAAGTCAAGAGTTTGAGGTTGCTGTGAGCTGTGATGCCATGGCACTGTACCCAGGATGACAGAAACTCTGTCTCAAAAAATAAAAATTACGATACTCAATATATCACTATATATATTAATAACAAGAGATGAATACAAGTCACGTTGAACACCTCTTGTAATTGCAGAAGTCAGATGTGCCTTGAGTATTACAATTTTAATAAGTCTTATTTCTTCCTTAAAATGTACATGCATTTTTTAGTACCTCTGTAAATGTCATACTGTATTATTTGTGTCATGAGAGGACATGACCATGAAATTATTGAAATATTCTTTTAAAAATATATGAAATATTATAATCTTTGCTAAATATGATCACCATTTTTTGTTTGCTTTTATTTCCATGAGGTAAAGTTCATATCACATACTTGCTTCTATATCACACTATGTAGTGTGCATAAAAGAAATGTATTTTTCGAAAGAGTGGTTGTGATTAAAAATGTGTTCCTTCCCTTGTCTCTGTGTCCCGCCTTCCCTGCCTCTTTTCCTTCTTTCTGTTTTTAATAGTATTTTAATTCACAAAACTCCTGTGGAGGCCATATGGTTCTCAGATTAATTTAACTTTGGGTGGTTTTAATTGTGTTATCACCCACTCATAATTAATTTCTATTTGTAGTTCATTGAAGAAATTCCCAGTTAGGTGCCTTATTTGTGCTTCTGGTTATTATTTACAGTTACAGTTAATTTGCCTTTTTTTAAAAAAAGGGAATTAAATTTCTTCATTATTTTATAAAATACCAGCTTATTCTATGTCTTCCTCTTTGTTTCTCTTTGATTTTGATTCTGTTAGAGTTTATTTTATCTGCCTGCCTGATTCACTTAATTCTGAGCTAGATCAAATAAATATTTAGCATACCGTTAAATATAATTAATATATGGGCTTTAGAAGCAGATCAACCTATGTTTGAATGCTGGCTGTAAAATTTACTATCTGTATGACCCAGGCTGAACCTATTTCTTTCCCTGATTGAAGTTTGCTTTCCTCATTTGCAAAATGAGGATTAAATAAGTATTACATAAATATATGTATGTATATACTTATGTATACCCACATACATGCATTTGTATGTACATTGTGTGTGTATGCATACAGTCTTACCAAAAAACACTGATTGGAGTATGTTATACATGTCCTTCTGTACTTAACCTCCTTCACTCAGCAGTTTTTCCTGGAGAATATTCTTTTTATTATTGTTGTTAAATACACATGACATAAAATTTTCCATCTTAACCATTTTTAAGTGTACAGATCAGTGTAGTGGTTCATAAGGTCTTGAAACCATCATTAACCTTCTGTCTCTGGAGCTTTATTCTTTTTTTTTTTGTTTTTTGTTTTTTGAGACAGAGTCTCACTATGTCACCCTTGGTAGAGTGCTGTGGCATCACAGCTCACAGCAAGCTCAAACTTAAACTCTTGGGTTTAAGCGATTCTCTTGCCTCAGCATCCCAGGTAGCTGGGACTACAGGCACCCACCACAATGTCCGGTTATTTTTTGGTTGCAGTTGTCATTGTTGATTTTAGCTGGCCCCAGGTGGGTTTGAACCCGCCAGCCTCGGTGTATGTGGTTGGTGCCCTACCCACTGAGGTATGGGTGCCACCTCTCTGGAGCTTTTTTCATCTTATAAAACTCAAACTAAGCCTGTTAAACTCTAAGTCCCCATTGCCCCCTTCCTCAGGCCCTGACAGTCACTATTCTACCTTGTATCCTTGTGATTTTGACTACTTGAAGTTCTTCATATAAGTGGAATCATACAGTACAGTCATCCCTCAGTGTCTGCGGAGAGGAGGATTGGTTCTAAGACTCCCTGTGGATACCAAAACCCAAGGATGCGCAAGTCCGTTATTATATAAAATTCTGTAGTATTTGCATGTATCCTGTGTACATCCTCCTATATGCTTAAATCATCTCCAGATTACTTAAAATACCTAATACAATGTTAATGCTACATAAGTAGTTATACTGAATTTTTTAGGAAATAATGACAAGAAAAAGAAATTTGTACATGTTCTCCATAGATACATTTTCTTTTTTCTGAATTTTTTGAACAGCAGTTGGTTGCATCCATGGATGTGGAACCCAGGGATATGGAGGGGCCACCCGTATTTGTCTTTTTGTGACTGGCTTCTGGCACTTAGCTTAAGGTCCCCAAAGTTAATCCGTCTTTTAGCAAATATGAGAATTTCACTCATTTTTAAGGCTGAATAATATTCATATATATTTATGTGCCTCATTTGGCTTATCTGTTATCTGTCTGTGGGCACTTTAGGTTACCTACACATTTTAGCTATTACAAATTTTGCTGCCATTAACATAGATATACAAATATCTCTTTAAGACCCTGCTTTTTAAGTTTTTTTGGTATATACCCAGAAATGGAATTGCTAAGTTATATAATAATCCCATTTTTTTAATTCCTTGAGGAAATGCCGTTCTGTTTTCAACAGAAAATACACCTTTTTACACCCACAAGAGTTCATTTTCTCTGCATCTTCTCCAACACTTCTATTTTCTGTGTGAAATGATTTTTCATTATAGTTCTGATGTGCGTTTCCCTAGTGATTAGCGATGTTGAGTATCTTCTCATTAACATTCTTTTAATTGTTCCTATATCTAGTATGAGAATGTTTTTATCAGTTTCAGTTTTTCATATTAGGAATAATGTTTCATATGAAAATATAAAATATTAAAAATCTTTATACGAAAGTCCAATTATAAGATTATCTAGCAGTGAACTCCCTAGTTCAGAAGGGTACACCCTGCGTAGTGTTGCCAGTGTTTCTACCAGTTTGTCTTTCTATACACGTATTTGAGTGCTGATCTTCCCACACACCATTGCCAACCTACTATTATCAGTCTTCTAGATTGAACACTGACCTTTTACTTTTAATTTTATAAATATTTTATTTCAATTTGTGTTTCTGGGGACTTATTCACATATGATTGTGTTGTATGTATTTTTCCATTTTAGTTCTCTATTCTATTATTTCTATTTTATTGTGTTCTGTTCTATTTCTGCCATTCGGCATTTCAAGCTGATGTACCGTGACCCATGCATGTATGTGTATGCTATATATGAACTGGTTTCCTGCTGTTTTCATTAGTATATTTGGAATTTAAAGTTTTTTGTTTGTGATTTAGATTGCTTCATAAAAGAAAATTCTTAATGTTTATAAAGGTAATCATGTTAAAATATATACTGACTTCCCAGGCAGGCTACATGTGTAAGAATAGTCACATTCCCACTGTAAAATGATCTGGGTGAAGGATAGGCAGCACAACTATTTCTTCAGTGAAATTCAGGCTGCTGGCCGGGTGCAGTGGCTCACACCTGTAATCCTAACACTCTGGGAGGCTGAGGTGGGCTGTTCACTTGGGCTCAGGAGTTCAAGACCAGCCTGAGCAAGAGTTAGGCCTGTCTATACTAAAAATAAAATTTAAAAAAAAAAAATACTGAGGCAAGAGAATTGCTTGAGCCCCAAGAGTTTGAGGTTGCTGTGAACTATGATGCCACGGCACTCTACCAAGGGCAACAAAGTGAGACTCTGTCCCCCTTCCAAAAAAAATATATATACATAAAACAAATAATACAGAAGATAAAATATGCAGGAATAAAGAACTAGTAATGTGTAGGACTTGTGTATAAAAAGATTTAAACAGCTAAAGGACGTAAAACGTACTTGAAACAAGTTTAAATAAGTTGTACTATATCCTTGAATGGGAAAACTCATTTTCCTTAAATTAATTTTAGTTCAGTTCCCATAAAAGTGCTAAGACTTTTTGAGGCAGAGTTTCAAGCTGTTGCCCTGGGTAGAGTGCCATGGCGTCATAGCTCACAGCAACCTCCAACTCATGGGCTCAAGCAATCTTCTTGCCTCAGTTTTCTGTTTTTAGTAGAGACAGGGTCTTGCTTTTGCTCAGGCTTGTTTTGAACTCATGAGCTCAAACTATCTACCCGCCTCAGCCTCCCTGAGTGCTAGGGTTACAGGCATAAGCCACTGTGCCCACCTGTAGTGCTAAGACTTTTTTTAAGTCTAAACTAGCTGATTCTCTTTTTTGTGTCAAAAAATAAACATAGGAAGTTATCTAGAAGCGCTTTGGAAAAATATTCATAGAACAGCCTTATTGGATATTACAACCTTCAAAACTTCTATACATGGGTCATTATGAACGTTTTGATAGACACAAAAATCAAGAAATATAAATCCATGTGGGTGGAAACAAATGAAACCCTCCCAGCAACACCAGTAAACACTGTACTAAATCAGTAAGCCGAGCAAGTTGCATGGGTGAATCAGATGCTTGGAAATGTAATAATGGACAATATCATAGTCTGTCTCAAAACTTCAATAATCACCTAATAAAATAATTCCTGACACATGAATACAAGTATATAGATGAACAAAATAAAATTAAAGTCCATAAGTAGACCCATATATGCACAGAAATTTCAGTGAATGTTAGAAGTCACATATCAAATCAGTGGAGGAAACAAACTAATAACTGATGTTGAGGCAACTGGTTAGCAATTTGAACAAAAGTAAAGTTGGAACCATGCCTTTGTACACCACAATTAAAAATCAGAGTATTAATGAAATCATAGATGTCCTAAAAGGAAGTGTATTAGGATGAAATGGGACAGACTGTGGGAAAGGCCAAACAATTATGATCAAAACTACTGGGCAGCATTGCCCTATGGAGATCCATTTGGTTATGAATAATTACAAATAATCCAACATTTCTACTTCTGGGAATACATTCTGCAGAAACTACCTAAACATTCATCAGTAGAGAACTGGAGCACTATAAAGTATGGCATAGCCATAACATGGCATCTTGTAGAGCTATATAAGAGGAAGGAGCTCTATAGATTGATATAGAAAGATCTTTAAGTTACATTGTTTAGTAAAAAAAAAAGTATGTAGCGCAGTGGGTATGATATTCTCTCATTTCTCTAAAATGGGAAAGAATGCATGTATTAGATTGTATGCATAAAGATTTTCTTGAAGTATAAATAAATGTGTCTTTTGATATTTAAACTATACAAATATATTACGGTAGTGAAAAAAATTATAAAATAATTGGTAAACAGAATAATAGATTCTAAATCCTAGTTTCATTTTTCTTGCAGTAGTTTTCCATGACTCAGAATAAAATCCAGGGCTCTAGATAATTTGGCCCCTGCCTCATCTTCCTGTGACCTTCTGCTTGGCCCCTTAGCCATTCTGATCATTTTGCTTTGCCAGGAATCTTGTGCCTTGCATTTAACATCCTCCATGACTAACAAGTACTTCCCCCAGATCTGTACATGGTAATACTTCTGTACTGCATTCAGTTCTCTGCTTACGTCTATCAGAGAAGTATTCTCAGATTTATCTAAAATTCTAAAAGGGTAGACCCTTTCTCTTCTACTCTAACCTCTGTTCTGCTTGATTTTTCTTTATAACACCACTACCCAATATTATTTTATATTCTGTTTGTTCATTGTCTGTCTCCCCCACAAGATTGCATGTACCCCTAGAACAAGGACTTGGTCTTGTTGGTTGCTGGACCCCATCAATGAGACCAATGCCTGACCCTTAGTAATGCTCAGTAAGTACTTCAGGTATGAGGGCACAGAAATAATTTCATATTTTGGGACGAATATGTAGGCTTTTAGGCCATTGATAATTGAAAGATTTAAAGTGCTACAGTTTTCAGTAATTTTGCGGAGTAGTGTACATACAAATACGTTGCCTATTGTGTTTCCTTGGGGACTTATTTTTGTTTTTTCTTTGAACAGAGCATGTTTCACTAACCATTGTAAAAAATAACCATAAGAAATTCTTGATTTAAGAATCAGACAGGTAGGTTATTCCCTACCTGTCCCTGGTAGCATCTTCAACTTGAATCTTCTGAATACTTTTCTTTCCCCAATAATTATCATTTTTGTAACTTAAATTCTTAGATTATTAAATTTTGGGGCACTAACTTTTTATTATACTTGTTAAAATGAATATTTAATATTTGGGATGGAGAGGATATGGTGATATTCTATATCATTGATTCCTTTATAAACATTTTTCAGTTGTACTGGTTCATGCTATCCTGTTTAAGTTCTTTCCTGTCACTCCAACTTAAAGGAGTGGATTTCTGTTGAAATTTAAAATTACCAAGCTTAAATTACAGATGTGTAATAAGGAAGTTAAAAACATTAATTCTCAGGCGGCGCCTGTGGCTCATCGAGTAGGGAGCCAGCCTCATATACTGAAGATGGTGGTTCAAATCCAGCCTTGTCCAAACTGCAAAACAGAAAAAGAGTCGGGCGTGTGGCAGGTGCCTATAGTCCCAGCTACTCGGGAGGCTGAGGCAAGAGAATCACCTAAGTCCAGGAGTTGGGGGTTGCTGTGACCTGTGTGATGCTATGGCACTCCACTAAGGGCGATGAAATGAAAAAAAACAAAACAAAACATTAATTCTCTGTTAAGATGTCTGTTGAATTGTTTGTTTTATAGAAGTCTGTTATTTAGCATTCTTGGGCCTATCTGCAGCAGACTATGGCCAGCTGTCCTAGTACCAGTTTAAAACAACACCTAGTAATAATATCTTCAGTTTCCTCAAATAGAAATTATCCTATTTCATCAGTAAAGTTTAAAATTTTTATTTTGATCTTTTCCTAGGCTGGAACATCACAATCTAGAAACAAATTTAAAATAAAAGACTTTTTTGCTAACATCTAGTTTTTTATTACGCCAGGTAGTTTTGGATGTTGGGTGTGGAACTGGAATCCTCTCTATGTTTGCTGCTAAGGCTGGAGCAAAGAAGGTTCTTGGAGTTGATCAATCCGAAATACTTTACCAGGCAATGGATATCATAAGGTAGATGCATCTTAAGTCTTCATTTCATTTAAGAGTATTTTAAAGTTTGATGATTAACAGGTTTTCTTACCTTTAGTAATTATCTAATGCAGACTAAAGACATTTGTATTTTGGTAAAAATTCATTTCAGAATAATAAAGTTTTAAGTTGAATTGAGCTAGACATGTTTGAGGTATGGTGCCAAATAATCTTTTCACAGTTCTTATTGACAAGAATTACAGGGTATCCAAAAAAATTGCCTCTAAACTCCCTATACATAGGGAAAACAGGAAATTGTAGCTAAATGTACCTTTATTACAAAATACACACAAAATATTCTCTGTGTGTTGGCCACTTCTTTGTAAAATTTTGTAATGAATATAAAGGTATATTTAGTTACAACTTCCCATTTTCCCTATGTGCATTGACTTTAGGGGAAACTTTTGGGGTATCCTATATTTTTATATAGTTTTCTGGCTTTACAGAAAGTTTTCTTGCTGTGAATGTGCTAATTCTAACACTACAAAATTAAAAATGATTGCTATGGGCGGCTCCTATGGCTCAGCGAGTAGGGTGCCGGCCCCATATACCGAAGGTGGCAGGTTCAAGCCCGGCCTCGGCCGAACTGCAAAAACAAAAGAAATAGCAGGGCGCTGTGGCGGGCGCCTGTAGTCCCAGCTACTAGGGAGGCTGAGGCAAGAGAATCGCTTAAGCCCAGGAGCTAGAGGTTGCTGTGAGCAGTGTGACGCCGCGGCACTCTACCAAGGGTGATAAAGTGAGACTCTGTCTCTACAAAAAAAAAAAAAAATGATTGCTATGAGGGGTTATATTGACAGAGGATGCTGTACAGAACTAAATATATTTGTAGTATTTTCTTCCACAAATGGCACTGATACTACAGACTAAAGGTTTTGTGTCTTTTTCTTTTGTGAGAACACTAGCCCTATACCTTTGCAGATTAAATAAATTCTAAGAATGGCTTAAAAGTGAGGTAGAGTAGATTTAATTTATCTTCTAAAACTTAATTTTATTCTCTAAAAGTATCTCCTTTCTTTTGAATACTTCAGTTAGCTAGGTTAATTGATCAATGATTGATTTTTACATTAGACTCACATTCTAGTCAGAAGGCCATTATTTGAAATATGAGTTATACACCTAGACTTTAGCTATGTACATAACAAAAGGACCTTATTTTCGGAACTTAGGAGTAATTACCAGAGTAAGTAAGCAATAAGAGACTTCTCATAGCAATTTTTAAGTGCTCCTTCCAATTATACTTATGTTTCTTACTTAAAAGTGATCAATGTTGATCTTTTCTGATTAGTATGAAAGTTTAAAAATGATGATATGAAATGTTTAAATGTTTTAGATTTTATTCTGTAGTGTAGAGGGATAGTGCTGTGGTTAAGATCAGAGATTTGAGTCAGGCTTGTGTTAGAATCTTCTTTACTCTACCACTTAACCAGTATGCTGAACCTGGATTAAATTATGTATAACATGTTAGAAACTTAAGTTGTTTCACTGTCATGTGAAAATAATAACAACTTCATGCTATTAATTAAATAAGTTATAAGTAAGATATACATCATCTGGCATATTGTCTGGCACATGTAAGTATTTAGGTGTTAGCTATAGTTATTATTAACAGGTACCAAATCAATGTTAAAAGTTATATTGATCTTGTTATAGATTTTTTCATAGATATTGGTTTGTGGGTGTGATTTTTATATTGGAAAATATGTATTACATATACATATACATACACTGTGTATCTATTCCAGAATTGTGTGTATATTATATATATATATACACAATGCTATAATTTAATTCTATATTTTAGTAAAATTTTCTAGTTTTATGATAGTATTAAGTACATCATTATTATTTGGGGGTTTTATAACACCCTAAATGGTTTGTGCGTTGTTCCATCCAAATGTGAAAACTCATATCCCAGAGAAGACATTTAGAACAATTTTCAAAAATTTATTGTTGATAGTAAGATTATGGTAAAATATTTCTATTACAAGTTTTAGTACTATGAAAGTTTATGAATTTGTCATGTTTTATTTCTACAAAACAGGACTAGATGTACTCTTATTTTCACTTCTTACTCTGCAGAAGAAATGGAAAAGGATTATGATAACACTCATATTGTTTTATTTGTTTTATTTCACAAAAGCCCTGATTCCACTGACTTTGTAGAAAGTATTTATACAATGATTACATTCAAATTCATTGGGCATAAAATTTAGTGTTAAACTACAGTGTCCAAACTTTTTAGAAAAACATTTAAAATGTTTCTGAAATGTACATTTAATTTTTGATTACTTAAAATAATGAGGAAAATGATAGAAATTTCTATTAGAGAGAAATTAATTCTCAGTTCCTGTTTCTTTGTGGTCATCTAAATGCTTTAACACATTATATTACTTTTGATTTGGGTTTACTATTTTGGAGGAATAAGACAGTGGAATTAAGTATGTTTGTGATACATCTATGATCTCTCAGCAAAACCAATTGCTTAAAAATTTATATTTTCTAAAATTGATATTTTGTCAAACTAATTGGTCCACTCAATCTATGTAAATCTTATAATTTAATACCTGTACTAAAAGTCTTAAAAATATTTAAAAATATAATTTAAAGATAATCACTGTAATTTTATCCAGATTTAAGAATTTTTTTCTCCCCACATGATCCTAAATATTTTTATTAGGGTTAGAAGACTTTCTAAGATATATTTATGACTGGTGGGGAGGGGATTTAATTATTTCCTATACTTTGTAACTCTTCAGGAACGCTAGCTATGTATATTTAATCAAAGGGTAAACACCTATTTGTGTTTATTAGTGTTATTTCCATTAAAGTAGCATCTTGCTTTTGCACCAGCAGAAGCAGAAATGTGAAGAAATGCACATTCCTGATTCAGCAAATGGCAGCAATAGTCATTAAGGCATGCTTTTCCATCTACTCAGAGACAATAAATTGCTTCTTTCAAGCAATAAATTGCTTCTTTCAAGTCATCTTCAGCTTTTCATTTGTAAATCCAGAACTACAGAGAATGACACTTTAATAGTATATATAGGATTCTACATAAACATGTTCCTGGTAGAACTGCAGTTATGTTAGCTAAGTGAGCACATTCACTAAAGAGATTTTCACAGTGATAATGAGGTTTGAAACCCAGCAATCTAGCATAATAGCTTTTCATTAAAATTATTAAGGTATAAGATACGTGGAACCTAAAACTTCAGCCTTCATGGTAGAATAGAGATAACGTGATTTCTTTGGACAAGGGTCATCTGCCTGTAGTCACTCTTAAGCCAAAGCACTTGTCTTTAAACTTCTCTGTGTATTTTGGAGAGAAAGTTTGGTCATTTTCAATCAAATTTAACTTTTGAACATGAATTTTAATGTAGTGGTAATATATTAAGCAGATGGTTAAACTATTCTTTGCTATTCTAAATATCCTTTCATTTTTACCAGTGTTTGTCCTTTCAATCTTGCAGAGTGTCTTTTTTATAAGATTCTCTGTTATGTACAAAGTATTTCTGGAACTTTTGCTTATCAGGTAGTAAGTAGTTGTGATAATGAATCATATAAAAAAAAATAATCCCTACATCCACTACTGCACATAATTATTTTCTTTAACATTAGCTGTCAGAGAAGTAACAATTACTACTGCATGTGGTGAATGTAACTAAATGCCTAAAATTTATATTTAATAAAATTTAGCTAAGTGAACATTCTGTATAGAGTATGTCTATTATAAATAAACTGTGTTTTTTATAATTTTAAGATCTTGCACATGAAAGTGTATATCTAAAAGTTCAACGAGGGAAAGTTTATTGCGTAGCAGCTTTACTATTGATTCAGAGAGAATAGCCATGTACTGTAACTTTGTGGTAATGTATTTTACATAACGAAACAAATTATATACACATAAGACTTATTTTCTAATAACTTATAATACCTTAATGTGTATTCCTCTCACTCCTTTGTACAGAGTAGAAACTGAACAAGTGGATGTACTCAAAAGTCTAAGGACGTGAATTTATTATCTCATTTTTTTGTACTGATGACCAAGCTTGTTCATCTATTATAGGTGGACACCACACACTAGATGTAATGTACTAGCATGGCACCTGTATGTAGCCATTGCAACCTGTACGTAGCCACTGCATTTGGCCTGGGCAACATAGAGAGACACTATCTCTCTCTTTTTTTTTTTTCTTAGAGAGTCTTACTTTGTCACCCTTGGTAGAGTGCTATACATCACAGCTCACAACAACCTCCAGCTCTTGGGTTTAGGTGATTCTCTTGCCTCAGATTCCTGAGTAGCTAGGACTACAGGCGCCCGCCACAATACCTGGCTATTTTTTTGTTGCAGTCTGGCCAAGTAGGGTTTGAAGCCATCATCCTCAGTATATGGGGCTGGTGCCCTACTCATTGAGCCATAGGCGCTGCCCTCTGTAGCCTATTTTCATAGCCAATTATTTTCACTTAACTACTTACAGGGTATGTATTGGTTGCATTCAATAGTTTACTTAGAATCTATAGAGCACTGATTTTCAACCAGTGGGGATCTTAGTTGTGCTGCTGCAAAATTTTTAAAGATCATTGTAAATATTTTCAAAAGACATTAAGCCACAGTAAGTATATTCTTTTCTTTTTTTTACTCTTTGTTTTTTGATCAACATAATTTAAGTGTGCCATGGAAGTTTATAGGTTTAAGAGTTTAGTGAGATAAAAAAACTATAGAGTTGGAAAAGTAGACCCTTTTGTTTTAGACAAGCCAACATTGTACTGTTTCTTCAGAAATGTTCCCCTTTGCCTTTTTCATATAGTGAAAAGATAGCTGTTTTTATAGTGTCCATATGCATCTCTTTGTCTTCTATTTGAAATTTTGAAATTTACACAGTGAAGTATAACAACTTCTGTTCTTTTGTGAATATACCTCTAAAAGAATGTGCAGGATAACAACAGATGCCACAGAGATACAAGAGATCATCTCTGAGTACTACAAGAAACTCTATGCCGAGAAATTTGACAATGTGGAGGAAATGAACCAATACCTCAAATCACACCCTCTCCCTAGACTTAACCAAGAAGAAACAGATCTCTTGAACAAACCAATTTCAAGAACTGAGATGAAAGAACCAATAAAAAATCTCCCAACAAAAAAATGTCCTGGTTCAGATGGCTTCACACCGGAATTATATCAAACCTTCAAAGAAGAGCTTATACTCATAACTGTAGAAATCATTCCAAAAATTGAGAAAGAAAGAATCTTCCCCAACATGTTCTATGAAGCAAAATCACCCTGATACCAAAACCAAGAAAAGACCCAACTAAAATGGAGAAAATTCAGGCCAGTGAATATAAATGCAAAAATTCTCAACAAAATCCTAGGCAATAGATTACAGCTACATATTAAAAAATTCATTCATCATGATCAAGTAGTTTTCATCCCAGGAATCCAAGGTTGGTTTAACATACACAAGTCCATAAATAGTAATTCACCATTTCAATAGAAGCAAAAACAAAGACCATATGATTCTCTCAATAGATGCAAAAAAAAGCATTTGATAAAATTTAGCATCCTTTTCTAATTAAGAATATAGGCATAGATAGCACATTTCTTAATCTTATGAAAGTCATCTCTGACAAACCCACAGCTAATATGATACTGAATGGAGTATTTCCACTTAGAACCGGAACCAGACAAGGTTGTCTTCTATTGCCACTATTATTCAACATTGTGCTGGAAGTTCTAGCCACTGCAATCAGGCAAGAGAAAGAAATAAAGGACATCCAGATGGGGACAGAGGAAGTCAAACTCTTGCTTTTTACAGACAATATGTTCTGATAGTTCAGAGACCCCCAGAGACTCAACCATAAGACTCCTGGAAGAGATAAAAAAAATACAGCCGTATCTCATGATATAAAATCAATGTCCACAAATCAGAAACTTTTGTATATGCCAATAACAACTAAGATGAGAAGCTAATGAAGGACACAATTCCTCTGACACACATGAGATAAACACATGAGATAACTAGGAATATACCTAACAAAAGAGGTAAAGGACCTTTACAAAGAAAATTACGAAACTCTCAGAAAAGAAATAGCAGACAATATTAACAAATGGAAAAACATACCATGCTCATGGAACAATCAACATTGTCAGAATGTCTATGCTTTCCAAAGCAATCTGCAGATTCAATGCAATCCCCATTGAAATACCATCATACTTTCAAGATTTGGAAAAAATAACTCTTCATTTTGCATGGAACCACACAAGAAAGTCCATATAGCCAAGGCAATTCTTAGTAATAAAAACAAAGCTGGTATCACCCTACCAGACTTTCAGCTGTGCCTCAAGGCCATAGTGATCAAAACATGGTATTGGCACAAAAATAGAGACATTGACATTTGGAACCAAATAGGAAAACAGGAGATGAAACTAACATCTTATAGCCACCTGGTCTTTGATAAACCAAACAAGAACATACACTGGGATAAAGAATCCCTATTTAATAAATAGTGTTGGGCAAACTGGGTAACCACATGTAAAAGACTGAAACTGGATCCACACCTCTCACCACTTACAAAAATTGATTCAAAATGGATAAAAGATTTAAATAAGGCCTGAAACAATAAAAATCCTCACAGAACGTTGTGGGTAAAACACTTAAAGATATCCTGGGGAAAGATTTTATGAAGAAGACTACTATGGCAATTGCAACAACAAAAATAAACAAATGGGACTTAATTAAAACTGAAAAGCTTCTGTACAGCCAAGGAAAAACAAAGCAAATAGACAACCTTCCGAATGAGAAAAGATATTGCATATTATGAATTGGACAAAAGCTTAATAACTAGGATCTATAGAGAACTGAAATTAATCAACAACAGAAGACGCAACAATGCCATCTATTACTGGGCAAGAGAGATGAATAGAACCTTCTCTAAAGAAGACAGAGAAATGACTAACGAGCATATGAAAAATGCTCATTATCCCTAATCAGAGAAATGCAAATCAAAACTACTCTGAGATATCACCTAACCCCAGTGTGAACGGCCCACCTCACAAAGTCTCAAAGCTGCAGATGCTGACATGGATGTGGAGAGAAGGGAACACTTTTACACTGCTAGCGGGACTGTAGACTAATCCCATTTTGGAAGGAAGTGTGGAAAATCCTCCAAGAACTCAAATTAGACCTCCATTTGATCCTGTAATCCTAATACTAGGCATTTACTCAGAAGAAAAAAAAATCCTTTTATCATAGGGACATTTGCACTAGACTGTTTATTGCAGCTCAGTTTACAGTCACCAAAAAGTAGAAACAGCCTAAATGCCCACCAACCTAGGAATGGGTCAATAAGCTGTGGTATATGTATACCATGGAATACTTACTATTCAGTCATTAAAAAGATGGAGACTGTATATCTTGTATATTAACCTGGAGTCGAAACACATTGTGTTTTAGTAAACTATCACAAGAAAGGAGGAGCAAGACTCCAATGTACCAATTCTAATATGAAAGGGATGGAGTAGGGGTATGAAGGAGCAGGGGAAGAGGGATGGGGGGGTCACAGCATATGGCATACCTCTTGCAGGCAGGACACAATAATAAGAGGGACTTTACCTAACAGATGCAATCAGTGTAACCTAATTCTTTGTACCCTCAATGAATCCCAAACAATTAAAAAAAAAAGTGTTCAAGAAACAGCATATTGTTAATAGCCTCACAGTTTACTGACTCATTATCTAACCAGTTAAGAAGCAAAATAGCACGCTGAATCTCATCATCTAGAGCAGTGGTTCTCAACCTTCTTAATGCCGCGATGTATTTTCATTGTTACAAAGGGGTCGCGCCCCACAGGTTGAGAACCGCTGATCTAAACTCATGTGACTTGTATTCTAATTTTGATACTTTCACAATTGGCAGATTGCTTATTTAAGCCTTTATTTATTAATTTGTAAAATGAGGTTGATAGTATCTATTTCATATGATTATTATAGGAATTAAATCCATTTTCCATTTACGGTGCTTTGTAAGTGACTGGCATATACTAAATGTTAGTGTAATTATGTTAATTATTAGTAGTGTTGGTATGTTTGGCTTGACATTAATGCCTTATATAATACTTCATGTTTAGATGGTTATTTTTCTAAAATGTTATTGCAGCTAGCCTATCAAAATGACTCCCTTTTTTAATTCTTTCTTTTTCACAATATCTATTGTCTTACACCATAAAAACTTCAAGCTTTGGTCAGTCTTATTCTGTACTCACTCACCTCTCTTGAACTCTCCTCTCAACTTTTTTTATACTTGTCTATTCTTACCTATTGGAGCTTTCTAGAACTATCGTCAGTGAAAACAGTTCTTCTAGTTCGTGGGCTATCAGTTGGCTTTAGGTTTTCTGAGGTCTCTTTCTCCATCAGAAGTCTATATAACAGAATTTTTTGTTGTTGAATTGGATAAGCTTACATCTATAAAAGACACTTTAAATTCTAAAAGGTTTATTTTTTAAATATATGATCCTTTATTCTTTTAAATGTATGCAACTTAATAGTATTTGAATTTTTATCTTTTCTTAAAAAAGTAATTTAACATTTTTAAAGAGATAAATTTAGAATGAGGTAAGTTTTAGTTAATGCAAACTAGTAGTATATTAGGGTTTAATAAGAGTAGACTGGCTGTTCTTGAGGTTGCATATGTGAGTAAATTAGAATATAGATTTTCTAAGACATAACATGTAGAATTAGTAGAAGCAAATAGAATTTAAAGTGATATATAGAAAGGAATGGGAAGTTGTTTGCTATATATTCTTGCAGAATACTTTGCACTCTGTAGTAAATGATCATTTCAGAAACATAAATTTATGTAAGGATAGCAAAGCTATTCAGTTGTCAGCCAAGTGTATACTCTTTACCCCCAGGAAAACAGAGGTAGATTCTGGTAATATATTTTTACCATTACTGTGGTTGCCTTTGGTTTCTTATTGACTCAGCCATAGAATAGCTCATTAGTCAGACTTTGGGGTATTATTGCAGAGGCATTTTCATGAGAAGGCTGATCTATCATATGGCCACACTGCAGTACTTTCAATCTTAGTATGACATTAAAGATACAATCTTTTATATTGCCTGTGTCTAGAATACCATTAGGAAGGAAACGTAAAGAAAGGCTAGAGAATATTTTGATTTGTTGTCATGTTTATGTAAGTGTCCTCTAGACCCTAGGACAAGAGGTTTATTTTTTTATCCCCAGCACCTAGTCAAGTGTCTAATTCTTGATAAATGCTTAGTAAAGGTTTTTTGAGTAGAACTAAAGTATCTTAAGGTAATGATTTTCAAGATAGTAGTTATATATTCAGTGTAATATTTGGAACAGGATTACAAAATACACCAGCAGAAATTCTTGCAATTAAGCATACTTTATATTTTGTTCTAAATATAATAGAAGTAACATAGAAGTGGAAGTTAAAGCTGAAAAGAATTTCGAACTACGGGTGAGGCTGAAACGATTAAATATTTTGCTTCTGAAGAGCCATATCATTTGGAGGAAGGTCATAAAAAGTGATCAAGATATCTTAAAGAAATGAAATTTATTTCCTCCCTACTATATCCCAAAGACCCCACAATTTTCCCTCTTCTCAAGGTTGTGTCTTGGGTGTCTCACGACCACCCCCTAATTCAGTGGTTTCCTGGAAAAGCTCACTCAACTGGCTGTAGCCAAGGCTAAGATTTATTATAGCAAAAGGTACAGAGCAAGAACAGAAAAAGGATGCCTGTGGGTGAAGAGGTCACATGTATACTTCCAAGTCATCCCTCTTTCTCCACGAGAGTCACATAACACATGTTTTCTTCCCAGCTTTGATCCTTGGAGGCACATGTGAGATCTCTTTACCCAGGGATATTTGTAAACTGCTCCTGTAGGCATATACTTGTCCTGTACCAGCCATGGAATCCTCCCTAGTCAGGTTAACAAGTATGCTTTGTGAATCCCCATGTTTTGTATAAACATGCTGTCGGTGTGGTTTATCTTCACCTGCTCTTTTAGGGAAATAGAATAACCTCATTACCCAGTAACTATGTGAATGTTCTAGGAGTTCTGTTCTTAGAATTTGATCAAGAGTCATTGCCATGACTATATAGATACATGGGAACTGAATAGAATAGAGCAGACCTGCTGCTTTACTCTTTCAACAGGTCCAAATTGTAAACCTGGGATTCACACTTGGTCTTTCTTTTTCCTTTACCCAACATATCTGTTGGAGACAGAACCCTGTTAATTGAACATCCTTAATGTTTCTCCAGTCTGTCTCTCTTCCATTCTTGATTGTTCTCATGCCTTAATTCACATATATCCTTCACTTATCCTTGTTCCCGAATTAATGAATCTGCACTTAACTCGCCCAGTGTTTGTACTTTGTCTGTCATCCTTTCTCTAGTGCAGCCATGGTTTCTCTGCCCAGTTCTCATAAATAAAGAAGGAAGAAAAGGAGGGAAAAAGATGTTTTTGTGTTGGGAAGATAGAAGATAAAGAACAAACTAAAACTTACTTATGACCCTGCTGTCAGAGATCATTATCAAAACTTTAATATGTTTCTTCTCAGTTCTAAAATCCTTAGGTCACAGAAGATGCAATCCATAGAAATGTAAGCTTTACTAGAATATTGGCTCCCTAAGATTAGGCAGGGATTTTTTGAATTATTTGAAATTATAGTGTCAAATTTTTTTACATTAAAACAAAGCTATTTTTCAGGAAGTGTTTTTCATTTGGTTTATGCTAAAGTAAGGTTTAATGAGAAGGCACTTGAGAAAACAGTAAAATCAGTAGTTTTTTACATGAATGGAAAATCAGGATTAGCAGTCTGATGAAGGAGATTATCTGTGTGGACAAATCTTTGCTGTCTTAATACAAAATTGCTGAGAATTGTGGGGCTTTGTCTATTTCCTGTGTATTCTCTGAAATCATAATCTTTCCTGCTGTGTTCATATTTGAACAACAAGTAATTACTGATGCAAATAGGATTATGACTTGTAGCAGACAATAAACAGCCTGAGCAGATGGCCTCTTACGGAACACAGATCTTGTTTCAGCATGATCATACCCGAGATATTTCTAGGCAATGGGAATAGTTCTCTTTTAAGAGAAAAGCTTTTGTTTTCTTTGAAGTGTTTGTAATTGTTAAGGCCTTAATAAGCATTTCAGTAAATAGCAACCAACTATAGCTATTTCATCATTAATAATTTTATTAAGTAACCCTTCATAAAGTCCCAAATATGATATAAGCATTTCTTTAACTTTTTGTGTGCAATACAACATATGAACAAAACAAGTACATAAAATATGAGTATATTTAATAAGCATAAATAACAAATGAAATTAAATGTGTAGAAACCATCGTCCAGGGCAAGAGATAAAAAACATTGCCACCACTTCAGAATTCTGTCCATATCCACTGTTCCTTCTCAGTCAGATTGGCTTTTATGAAAAATTCTGTTATTTTGTACATATGCCCTGGTAAACACATATTTGGGGAATTTGCTTCCAAGTAGTTTGCCTTCTTAGGATATATATATCTTCACATTTCCTAGATATTGCCAGACTAGTTTCTGAAGTGACCATACCAGTTTATACTTAATACCAGTAATATATAACAGTTCTGGTTTGTATTATGCACACTTTCGAATTTTTTTCCAATCAGTCTTTTTGCAGTATTTCAATTTTTTTAGTTTTTAATTAATTAAATTAAATTAAATTAATTTTAATTTTAATTTTTTTAGAGATGGTGTCTCATTCTGTTGCTCAGGTTGGAGTGCAGTAGCATGATCATAGTTCATTGCAACCTGGAACTTGTGGGTTCAAATAATCCTCCTGCCTCACCCTCCTGTAACTGAAACTACAAATGTACACTACCATTCCTGGCTTATTTTTTGTATTTTCGAGATGGGGTCTTACTATGCTGCTCAAGGTGTTAATTTAAGTAATCTTGCCACCTCAGCCTCCAGGGTCTCTGGAATTACAGGTGTGAGCCACTGTGTCTGTCTCCCATTACGATTTTAATTTTTATTCTATGATTGTTGGCCATTTGGATTTCCTTTTGGGGGGCACTATCTATTTATATCTTTTGCTTAGGTTTCTTTTGAGTTGTGCCTTTTTCTTATGTATTTGTAGGCATGCTTTGTATATTTTGGATTTGAGCTATTTGTAGGCTTTATGTAATGCAAAGGTCTTCTCATTCTTGCTTGACTTTTTTTTTTTTTTGTAGAGACAGAGTCTCACTTTGTTCCCCTTGGTAGAGTGCCGTTGCGTCACACAGCTTACAGCAACCTCCAACTCCTGGGCTTAGGCAATTCTCTTGCCTCAGCCTCCCGAGTAGCTGGGACTACTGAGGCGCCTGCCACAATGCCCAGATATTTTTCTGTTTTGCAGTTCCCCCGAGGCCGGGTTTGAACCCACCACCTTCGGTATGTGGGACCGGCGCCCTACTCAATGAGCCACAGGTGCTTGCTTGACTTTTTACTCTAAGTCTTTTGATGAACTGAAATTTTCACTTTTCATGTAGCAACATTCTTACTTATAGTTGCCACTATTTGTCAGTTGAGTAAGAAATCTTTATGTTCCCTGAGGTTATGGCGTATACATTCTCTTGGAAATGCTTTATGATTGTGCTATTTATGTTTAGGTCTATAATCTACTGAGCATTAACTTTTATATATATTTTTTATATAGTATGAAGTAGTGGTAGAGTATTATTTCTGTGTGTGTGTGCATTTAGATGGTTTTCCTGGTTCCATTTATTGTAAAGATCATTCTTTTCTTTCTGCTTAAATATGTCATTTTTGTCAAGAATCAGTACCTGTGGTTAGTATAACCTTTAAAACAAAACCCCACCATGATAGAAGAACAGAAAATCACAAGTCATTCATTTATGAACATGTGCAATAATCCTAATCAAAATATTAGAAAACTAAATGAGCAATATAATGGAAGGTAAAGTTTATCCCAGGAATTCAAAAAGTTGGTTAAATATAAGAAAATCAATCAGAAAATCTATTGAAATCATCTCAACAGATGTAAGAAAAAAGTTTGATAAAATTCAGTATCCATTTGCTACATCTATGTATTTAAAACTATTATCAAACTAAGTATAGATAGTAATATCCTAAAATGATACATTGAAAATAAAACCTTGGACGGCTCCTGTGGCTCAGCGAGTAGGGCGCCGGCCCCATATACCGAAGGTGGCGGGTTCAAGCCCAGCCTCGGCTGAACTGCAAAAAAACAAAAAAATAGCCGGGCGCTGTGGCGGGCGCCTGTAGTCCCAGCTACTAGGGAGGCTGAGGCAAGAGAATCGCTTAAGCCCAA
>CAUYON010052656.1:0-36839 GCA_963573935.1 Arctocebus calabarensis
GCCCACATGATGAAATCCCAAAACCAGAGATGTTGGCATGGATGTGGAGAAAAGGGAACACTTCTACATTGCTGGTGGGAATGCAAACTAATACATCTGTTTTGGAAAGATGTTTGGAGACTACTCAGAGATCTAAAAATAGACTTGCCTTTTGACCGTATAATTCCTTTACTTGATATATACCCAGATGACCAAAAATCACATTACAACAAAGATATCTGTACCAGATTGTTTATTGCAGCCCAATTCATAATTTGTAAGTCATGGAAGAAACCCAAGAGCCCATCGATCTACGAATGGATTAATAAACTGTGGTACATGTATACCATGAAATATTATGCAGCCTTAAAGAAAGATGGTGACTTATCCTCTTTCATATTTACATGGATGGAGCTGGAACATGTTCTCCTTAGCAAAGTATCTCTAGAATGGAAGAAAAAGTATCCAATGTATACAGTCCTAATATGAAGCAAATTTATATCTTTCAAATGAAGGCTACAACCCAATTATTGCACAAGAAGATGGGGAAAGGGGAGAGGGAGGGAAGGGGAGGGAGAGGGTGAGGGGAGATAGGACAAAGGGTGAGATCACACTTGTGCATATTTGAAGGGTCAGGAGAAAACTTCTAAATACAGATCAAAAATGTTTTCACATAGTAAATGAGAAAATCTCATGAATGTCATGTCAATCAGGTTGATAAAAATATCTCAGATTGTATGTGAAGCCCACACACTGTACCCCATGATTGAATTATTGTACACAGCTATGATTCAATACAAAAAATTAAAAAAATTAAAAAAAACAAAATATGGAGACATTTTCTCTGAGTTTTTTCACCCTCAGGGTCATTAATATCTTTAATAATTTCACAATTGGTTTTTGTTCATTCTATTTCACTTTGTTTCTTTACCATTCATCCATTCGCCTGATGCCAGTTAAACCACAGTCTTTCTAAAGTATGGTATCCAGAACAGGACACAAATTCCAAACTGAGTCCCTTTAGCACTTTGTCAAGTAGAATTTTTACTTCAATTTAACTAGACGCTAAAATTCTATTAATACAGATTATTAATAGCGTGTATAGTTAATTAATTAATTAATTAGAGGGGTTCAGAAAAGTATTGAAACATTAAGTACACAGGTCAACCCACATACCACATTATTTTTGACATATTATAATTTAGTTTATTTTTCCCACTCTATTTTTTTTTTAATCATAGCTATGTACATTAGTACAATCATGGGGTACAATGTGCTGGTTTTATATACAATCTGAAATATTTTCATCACACTGGTTAACATAGCCTTCATGGTATTTTCTTAGTTATTGTGTTAAGACATTTATATTCTGCATTTAGTAAGTTTCACCTGTACCCTTCTAAGATGCACCGTAGGTGTGGTCCCACCATTCCCAGTCTATTTTTGAGTGGTTAGTTACTAGCAATTTTGTTTGGAATTCTTTGTAAGTGAAGAGTCCTTTTTAGTGTTGTGATCTTAATTTTATATTCTGCAGTAAATATTGATATGCTTAGAGAAGCTACTGTTATTTTATAGAGGTATTAAATACTAGAATGATTCTACTAGATTATACTAGTGACGAGCTGACATAAAAATGACCTCATGGTTTTTTAGAAAATAAAATCATATTGCATATATTTTCTACATCTTTAGGTCTAAATTCATGTAATATGGCATTATATTTTACATAAGATTGACTTTTAATATGCTTTAAAGGTGCTGAGATGCTGTTTCAGATTTTTTTTTCCCCAGATTTTCTGACTAATGGCTTCAACCCTATTTTTTTTTCCTTTTTTTTTTTTTATTGTTGGGGATCCATTAAGGGTACAAGAAACCATGTTACACTAATTGCATTTGTTAGGTAACGTCCTTCTTACAATCGTGTTTTGCCCCCAAAAGGTGTGGCACACACCAAGATCCCACCCGCCTTGCCCCTTCCCTCTCTCTGCTATTTTTGAGGAAGTAAATGCCAGTGACAAACCAAATTAAGTCAAATCAAAGCAAAAAAAATGCAAGGTAGTAGATCACCTTTTATAGAATTAGTAAAAGCTTTCTAAGAATCAACTGTCACCTATTTTTTTTTATTGAAAGGTATAATGATAATGATTATGAAAAAGGAAACAAAATTAAAAAAAAATTAACAAAAAGTACTGTTAGGATACCTTCATTTCTGGTTTTTGAATATAAAGACACTGTATATTTACCAAATCATATATCATCATATATGATATATCACATATCACTGTATATGTCAAATCATATATCATCCAGGAAAATATAATTACATTAATCATGTCATACTTTTGTTACATTTGATTATAAAGTTTTTTATTCTACTGAGTTTACCAATCTTTAGATGTTAAAACCTATAGCGACCACAACTACCCTTTTAAAAATCCATAACAAAAATTAGGGCCCCTTTGTTAACTCTTTCATGTGCTAATAATTTCTGTAAGCTAGATATGTTTTATGTATTTATAATAATTTTAGCTCCTTCTTGAAAAACTAAAGTATACAGGTTGTTATACAAGATTACTATATTTAATTTTGGACACAGGACAGATTGCACAGCCCCACTGGAACTGGCTTTGTACAGTGCTTATTGCATTAATCATGCCTAACACAGTGTCCTCCATATAATAGCTGGGTTCCCCTCAGTCAGAACTGTGTGGCCCATAATGCCTGAAAGATGCCTTGAACTCTGGCTTTTTGAAAACAGCAAAAGGTATCCAAAAAGGATATTTGAAAATTATGAGTAAAATACATGTAACAAGACACCTCGAAATAAATCTATGTTATATATGAAATATTGCTATCTATTTATCCCCCCCCCTTTTTTTTTGTTTGCTGGATGGATGCATAAAGTTAGGTTTTCATTCTTGCTAGAACTATTTTCTCTACTTGAAGCTGTGCCACTCCCTGGTTTCAGGTCCAGTTCTGACACTACTATCTGGGTACCTGGATAGGTCATATAAATAGTATGAACATCTCAGCCTCCCCCAGAAAACAAGTGGTGTACTCACACCTATGCTGTTGGGTTAACAGCTATGTTTATAAAATGCTTCCATTGAGCTGTGAGTTTCTGGAACCAAGGACTTGTTTTAATCAACTTTTTGTGCCTGGACTTAGCGCAATGTCTAGCACACAGTAGACAAAATAAGCCATATTGAAAATTCTCAAAGAACTAAAAGTTGACCTTCCATTTGAACAAAAATCATTTTAACACAAGGACCTTTGCACCAGAATGTTTGCTGCAGCCTCAATTCATAATTGAAAGACATAGAAGCAACCCAAGTGCCCATCAACCCATACATGGACGAACAAACTGTAGCATATTATTAACAAACACCATGGCAACCCAAGTGCCCACGGTATGTTACTGAGCCATAAAAAAGATGGAGACTTTATATCTTTTGTGTTTACCTGGATGAAACTCGAACACATTCTTCTTAGTGAAGTACTCAAGAATGGAAAAAAACTATCCAATGAAACCAATATATAAACAACTCCATGGCCATGCAAAAAAACACTAGTATAGTCTAGCGAAGGGGGATGGGAGAGGAGGGAGAGAGGAGGTTGGAAGAGGGAGAGTGATTAGTAATGTGCACAATGTGAGGGTGCTCAGGAAACCCCCTGGATGAGGAGCTCAGCTGCAACTTGAACTTTGCCTTTGAAATGAAAACAATGTAACCTAAACATTTGCAACTCTCCTATTAATCTGAAATTAAAAAAAAAAAGCCAATCATTACATGACATTGCATATGGTGAGAAAAGTGACAACTGTCCTATCACATAAGTTTCCCATTGAAGTCTTAAAGGACATAGGTTTTTGTCATTGTATTGGCAGATGGTTCCAGGACAGATACACTTCAATTAAAAAGTCATAGTCAGTGTTTGCAGTTATTATCATATGAAGCAATATTAAATAATTAGAATTTATAACTACATATTTGTGTCCTAAACCATCTCACCACTAGAAATAAATTTTTAATGAATCCCTAAAAAAAAAATTTGGAAATAAAGATACTTCACTTCCCCCATAGAGTTCAAAAAGGTTTTTGGATGAGTTGAGACTAAACTAACCCAAGGGGAGAGTCAACATGACCAAATCATTCCAAGAACACTGGTGAACACCAAAAAAGCCCACTTTAGATAACCCTGCATTGTCCATGTCTAGGGCACAGACTCCATGTTCCAGAATAAAGACTTAAATAAAAAGGAAATTGTACAGAAAATAAAAGGGTTCCAAATTAAAGAACATGAAGAGAGAGGGCCCACAGAGTCGCTGTCAACACCATGATGACTCCATGAACTTGAAGTCAAGGTCAGTTTGTGTGATGTAAGACATTCTTGAATGAAAGAATGGAATGGTGGGGCAGAAAGGAAACAGATACAATGGAGGGAGAGGTCTTAGGAATTATCTTGTCTAAAGAGCAAGGTTGTGATTCTACCCTGCTAGACCAGTAGATGTTGGTGAAACCAATGACACATGGGCACTGCACTTGCAGTTACCTGTGGCAGGACTCCATTTCACCTGTGCCGCCCTCTCCATCTCGTCACAAAGGAAGTTTAAAATTTATTTTCTTCATATCAAGTAATATGCTAATGTGATGGGCCAGCTGCCTTTGGACACGTCATCTCATTCAATGTGAACATGGCGAATGAAGTATTTTTCCATTTTGTATATGAGGTTTCTGAATCTCAGGAAAAGTAAATCATTGTGCAAGGTGGAGCTAGTAAACAATAGACTCAAATCTGCCTGATTCCTAAGTCCGCCGGCTTCCCACTTTGCCATGGGTCTCTATTCCCTTTGGCTATTGGTCACTGGCTGATGTGACTTAAATGGTAAAATACACACAGCAGGACAGTTTCTTAAAATACTGTGAGGAGTGGCATGCCACGGTAGGCCCTGGGATATGCCAGGTTCCACCTCTGGGCAGTTAGAATTGCTGTCTGGCATTTTGTAAGTTGCTCAGAAGACAAAAACCTGGTTTCATGGATACTGTCTAGAAGACACGTAGTTTTACAATAAATACCATGGAGTAGAAAGGGTTTTTCATTACTGCCACAGTCTGACTCTGAAGAATGAACTCAGCTATAGGTATAACTACTCATCTTGCACTCTGGGATATAGAATTTTGGGATATATTGATTCATATATGATTAAAATAGCTACAGAATTCATTTCCAGGGCTGAACAAAAAGATGTAGCCATTCTTGGAAATTATCACAATACTTCTGTTTCTCCTTACAGCACTATTTTTGGAGGTATGATTATATTAGAGATTTCTTTTTGCCATTGTTTAGTTAGTACTACAACTAGAGAATAGACATGCAGCCTAAGTGCTTGGCTGAGAAAACAGCCTTTAGAAGATCTCTTAGGGGAGCAGCGCCTGTGGCTCAAAGGAGTAGGGTGCTGGCCCCATATGCTGGAGGTGGCGGGTTCAAACCTAGCCCCAGCCAAATACCACCAAAAAAAAAAAGAAAAAGATCTCTTTGGGGGTGGCACCTGTGGCTCAAGGAGTAGGGCACTGGCCTCATATACCACGGGTGATGGGTTCAAGCCGAGCCCTGGCCAAAACTGCAAAAAAAAAAAAAAAAACCCTCCCTTAGGGGGCTCTTTCTGCGAATGTGCTTGCCATCATCATCTTTGTTAGTGAACCCTCGGTAAAGACCCAGACAGCTAAAAACAAGATACAAGGCAACACCTGTGTGGCAGACATGATCATCAGACAAGAACCAGAATTTCACAAGTATCTATGACCACTTCAAAGTGTTACAATTTAAAAAATACCAACAGGTATTACCTAATAGAAGAAGTTGTAAGGTAAGAAAAAGAATGGTTGAAGGTGAGTTGGGTTAGGTGGACAGCATTCTCAGGAGCATGCCGACAACCTGAAGCTCTATTTATTTTCTTCTAGAAGCAAGCAACAGCAAAGTGTTGCCTATCCGCCTATCCTCCATACCACAGGTAATGTAAAGCCCCTCAGAACATCTCCAAGGTTGGGAGGTGCCCATAGCTCAGTGAGTAGGGTGCTGGCCACATACACCATAAACCCATGCTGAACTTGGCATGGGCCAGCTAAAATTGACAATCACAACTGCAACAAAAAGTAGCCGAGTGCTATGGCAAGTGCCTGCAGTCCCAGCTGCTTGGGAGACTGAGGCAAGGGAATCACTTAAGCCCAGGAGTTTGAGGTTGCTGTGAGTTGTGATGCCACAGTACTCTACTGAGGGGGACATGGCGAGACTTTGTCTCAAAAAAAAAAACAAAACAAAAAACCTCCAAGGTGAATGAGGGAGATGGAACCAGTGGCTTCAGGGTGGTTTCTGCCCCCATTACCTCTTGGGATGAGTTTCTAGTTGGAAGGCTAGTGAGAAATTTGGTGGCAGCCACTTGCAAAACACTCATGTGGGCTCCTTGCTGGTGGGTGACATAGAGGATTGGGTCTGACTTACACTGGATGCAGAGAAAGACAGCTGTGGTTGGACTGTGCCCCACCTAGGCACACGAGGGGCAAGGGGCCAGCCAAGTAATTCTTAGGCAATGGAACATAGAAATGTGTTGAGGGGAGATCGTCCAATATGCTTTGAGAGCATGAGCATTTTGGAGCTTGGAACGATGTGTGGGTGGTGCAGGAGAGCTGGCATGGCGTGAGCCCTCTGGGGCCACCAGGGAGGTCCAGGCTATGGAATCTGAACGAGATGGGCCACCAGATGTCCAGGGACACAAAGTGGGTAAACACGGGGATATAATACATTGACAGAGTTCTAGAGATTGCTTAAAACAAACACACACACAAATAAAAATCCTACTTTATGTCCTTGAAGTAGTTATGTGTGTGAACTCATAATCGTTTTTCTCCATGAGCAATAAAACTCAGACTGAATTTTGAGTAGCAAAGCCAGGTCACGCTCAACTTTAATCTTTTGACAATTCAAAAGAGAGAGCAAATTCAATGCAGCATCTAACAACTGCATTGCTATCTGAAACTGAAATTCATATGTATGTAAACAAACCTTTAGAGTCTTTCTATTTTGGTCTAACTCTGAAGGTAGTTGAGAGGAAAATGTTAAGGTGTCCTCATCAATCTTGATTTGCATCTAATGCTACCAACCTGCTCTTTATTCTGATAATATTTATCTAAATATTATTCTCTAGTGACTCCTGGTCTGTATTTAAAGAAATCTACAGAAGAAAAAGATATGGAGTCAAAATACAAAGAAATATATGGGATTAAACATGCTGTCTTATGGATGTGTAGAACCATTGTTTAATTCCTTCCGGTTTCCTGGTATTAATTAAGGGACTTTCTTATTCATTACTCTGAGGCACAAAGTTTAACATTACTAAGGAAGAAAACCAGCTAAGTTATTGAGCATGCACAATCCAGTGTTACATCCTTGTAAGCATGAGCTGATTTGAATTTGAGCCGTGCAAACTATTAGTATGTGAAAGTTGACAACCAAAACAGATTGCTAATAGTCTTAGGAAAGAAAAATTAGGGAGGAATAATGTTTTGGCTTATATTTTACCAGAAATCCAGAAAAAAACCATACACAAAAAACCATGAGAAAGTGCTTTATCTTAGTGTTTTTTTTCTTTCAAGTGTATATAGAAGCCTCAAGTGTCTCAAATGCTAAGCGTAAGGAAATGATGTCATGGTGAAAAATGCAAAGTTTTATAATCAAATTATTGCACTAATAAATTCTGATCATGCTACAGAAAAATGGCAATTGCTTCTTAACCAATTCACTGAGATATTGTAGGACGTGCCATGGGATTGCCGCAGCGCTTCCTACTCTTTACCAGGGCAGCTCTCCCTTTGCAGACCGAGAACAAGGATTTGAGCTGACAGTGGTGTCTGCTTACCACGGGCCTGTGGACGTCCCAGAACGCTCTCTCTTGGCTATCAAGGATCTTCCTTTCGATTTTGTCTCTCTTCTTGTCCACTCTGTCAACATGGCAACAATGAACGATAAGCAGTGTTAATTGTAGTGCCTTTCTGGACAAAAGGCCACGACTTGAGCAAATCTTCCAAAAGACTCACAAGGACTCACTTTGCTTGTGCTTCCGCTTGCATAAAAATGAACTCCCACTTCCGGGCAAACGCTCTCTGCAGCCTGGCCAGGCTCTCCTGAAAAACAGACCCCAGGTGAAGACATTCTGATGTTCATCTTCACAACTCCCTTCTAGTTTATTTACCATATATATCTGTCAATAAAACAAGTGTACAATTTCTGAAGTCCTAAGCATACTCTGATTCTGAACAAGTCGTGCTTCCTGAGTCTAGCAAATCGTTGTGATAATAGTCTCAGGGGAAGCAGAGAGATCTGCAACAAATACTAAGTTTTGTGAATAACTGACTTTAGAGAATATAACTAGAAATCTACTGTATGTCTGCAAAATACTACAATATCCTTGTAATGAAAAAAAAAAAAAACACTCCAGGGTGGCACCTGTGGCTCAGAGGAGTAGGGCGTCGGCCCCATATACCAGAGGTGGCGGGTTCAAACCCAGGTCCAGCCAAAAATGCAAAAAAACCCCAACCAACCAACCAACCAACCAACCAAACAAACAAACAAAAAACCCACTCCAGATGAATCCACTGGACTTTTCTCTGCCCATGTTGTGCACAAACAGGAAAGAAATACATTCCTAACCACTGATTCAACTAGTCTACCCAGATGCTGACAATAAATGAGAATTCTTGACAATCCACAACCCATTCATTCCCACACGGTGCTTTGAATTAAATAAATCACAGCACACCAACTAAATGAACAAATGACATCACATTAATTTTACGTGTTGATGGCGACTGACCTCCAGGTTTGCAAAAACTATTTTCCCAGTGTAAATGGTCTTTAAGCGTAAGGAAATGATGTCATGAGTTTGGATAGCTCAGAGTTTGGATAGCTTCCCTATAGGGGCTGCCTGATGTTTTCACAGTTTGATTTATTTTCATGAAATAAGATAGGGCTCTGATTCTAGTTTGTGTGTTTAGATTTGAGTTGGTGAATTTAGAATTTCACCATTCCCAATGTGAATGAAGAGAAGAAGCTGGCAAAAAGGGATTTTTAAAGCGATTGGTCTGTCTGATCCCTGGAAATCGTATCTTTAAGATTTATTAACATGGAAGGCTAACAGAGTGCCCAGTCAAAACCCACAGGGCTCACTGCTGTTAATTGTATGACTTTCTTTGCCAGAGAGCCCTTGGTACTTACAGCTTCATAGTCGGCCAGCTCCAGCCTCGCCTTGTTTTGCATTGTCCGCTTGCAGAGGTAAACAGCTGAAAGAGGGGGGGAATATCAATAATTTCTTACTTCCTCATTAATCCTAAGGCACTATAAATAAAAACATATCATTACATATCAAGATACTTGTCACTTTTTTCCCAAGTTGTGATTTTTTTAATCTTTATTTAGACAAAAAACAAAATAATCATACGCTATTACCTTTGGAACCAAAACCAAGTGGCATTTATGATATCCCAAGAAAATAAACATGTTAGGAAACTCGGTAACCATTTCTTTATTTTTATTAAACGATGGTCACAATTTTAGCATCCTTAGTAAACAAAAGGAAAAACAGAGCCTTTTAAAAGAGACCTGAAAAGAATCTGGAAATCTAGATACACAAATGGAGTATATGAAAAGGGGATCATTATGGGCACATTCAGGGATCTCCTGGTTCTTCTGTGAACTGAAAGATCTGTTTAAGTGAAGTCTTCCCGGCATCTTTCTTGTTTCATTTCACAAGAGCCAATCAGCAATCGTTTTATAACTAGAGAAAGAGAGTAACATCTTTCTTACTGAAAATGCACTAGCTTTTACAGTATTTCTGTTCTCCTGAGGAGTTGGTCTTCTTGAGGGCCATGTAAAGTCCATCCGGGCAGCAGATTTACAGAACAGAGAACAGAGAGAGAAGAGAGTGTAGGTAGCAGGTTGCAACTAAGCAACTTTCTTCAGCTATTCCCTGGTATCCTGGTGACCCTCATGATAATATCAAGGCATTCAGAGCTCTCTGGCAATGTCCCAATTGCCACAAGATTTTTTGGTCATTATTTTCCATGGTATGTGAAACATATTCTTCTTAGCAAAGTACCTCAAGAATGGAAGAAAAAGTATCCAATGTATTCAGCCCTACTATGAAATTAATTTATAGCTTTCATATGAAGGCTATAACCCAATCATAGCACAAGAAAATGGGGAAAGGGGCAAGGAGGGATGGGGAAGGATGGGTGGAGGGAGGGTAATTGGTGGGATCACACCTACGGTGCATCTTAGAAGGGTACAGGTGAAACTTACAAATGCAGAATATAAATGTCTGAACACAATAACTAAGAAAATGCCATGAAGGCTATGTTAACTAGTTTGACTAAAATATTTCAGATTATATATGAAACCAGCACATTGTACCCCATGATTGCATTAATGTACACAGCTATAATTTAATAAAAAAATTCAACATAAATTATATGTATTCTAGGATGCTAAATAAACCCATTGGATGAGGAGCATCAGTTATTACCTTTTGTAAAGCTAGCTCTTTTGGGATACCTTAGAAATACCATCACTTTTACACTAATCTGTATCACCCTTAGTTTTAGATGATTCCAGCCACTGTCACCGAAGAAAAACACTACTCAGAAAATTCATCCACTGCAAATGTGGATGCTGTTAACTCAATTTCCATAAGGTTTTCTGTATGAAGGACACAGCAAAGGGAGACAGCCAACCACTTACTGATGATGAAACACTAAGTCAGAAGCCAGCATATGGTTTTAGAACACACCCTTCTGCAATCTACTCTGGTAATTTTACTTTTCTATCAATATGAGTAATTTCCAGCAGCCAAACTTCAAAAACAAGAGTAACATGATGGGATAATTTCCTATTTGGTCATACTCGGAGCCGACGCCTGCAGGGGCTCTTCAATGCAGAGACCACTGTGATTTGCACAAAACATCTAAAATGTTCTGAATGGTTGGTGAAAGAAATCACAGCGTATGTGAAATATCCCCGAGGGTGTCTCTTCATGGAAGAAAGATCAAATCTCCTTAAATATCTAAATAAATAATTTCAGCTTCCTGTGGAATTACTTTTAATCAAATTTATATTCTTCTTAGCAAAGTATCTCAAGAATGGAAGAAAAAGTATCCAATGTACTCAGTCCTACTATGAAGCTAATCTATAGCTTTCATATGAAGGATAAAACCCAGTTATAGCACAAGAAATGGGGAAAGGGGCAAGGGAGGGGAGGGGAGGAGGGAGGACGAGTGGAGGGAGAGTGATTGGTGGGATCACACTTACGGTGCATCTTACAAGGGTACAAGTGAAAATTACTAAATGTAGAATATAAATGTCTTCATATAGTGATTAAAAGGCCATGAAGGCTATGTTAAATAGTTCAATGAAAATATTTTGGATTGTATATAAAGTCAGCACATTGTGCCCCATGATTGCACCAATGTACACAATTATGATTTAATAAAAATTAAAAAAAAATTTCAAGCCCTAGCTAAGCTCTCCAGCAGTCAGTCCCCCTGCGTCTCCCCTCCACATCAGCTTCTACCTGCTTTTTTAGTTCTGGCCATCTGAGCTTTTTTCTCTACAAAATCAGTCTGCTTTGGGGAAACATGTTTCCAACCTCATTAGGTAAATGAATAAATAAAGCAGGAATGGAATGACTTTTTTCCATGATTGCTCACGAAAGTGTTGCTCATTCTTTAATACAGGTGTCCTAAAAGATGATTTTTTTTTCTTTAATTCTCTAGGGAACAAAATGAAGATGTGGAAAGACCATGCCAGGCATAAAGGAATTGTTTCACATTTACAGAGGATACACACTTTTTACAAGGAGCATACACACTTTTTTTCTTTTTTGCAGTTTTTGGCTGGGGCCGGGTTTGAACCTGCCATGTCTGGTACATGGGGCCAGTGCCCTGCTCCTTGAGTCAAAGGTGCCGTCTGGAAAGCATACACATTTTAAGAAAAGAAAAAATTATACTGAAATTGTAATACTCAATGGATAGCAATAACAGACGAACACAAGTTACTTTTGACTTCGGCAATTACAAGAGGTGATCAAACTGGTTTCCATCAATGTCCAGATATTTCTGATTATGGTAAACAACTGCTGGAACAATACAGACCAGTGTTCCCTGTGTCATTGTGCCTGCTGTTTCAATTTTTTCCCAAAACACCACCAGTGTAGCCGGTTTCCTATGATGCACCCCATCCTGTAAGGTCCCCACACTCACGCCTTCACTGTGTTGTACTTCAACAATCTTGGATTTCAATACCACTTCGAAATGGTCTTGTGCTCCTCAAATGTCCTGCAAGTTGCATGGTGATGACAATGTTCATTTGATGAATTCCATCTTTTGAATGGACATCCTACTACAAATGCTACTGTAATTCATTCAGCTTTGAGAAGTGATACATACATAATAACCCTTAAAAATTTTGGTACCTCCTGTATTTGTTGAATGAGTGAAAGAACAAATGAATGAATAGGATATTTTCAGAAGGAACCATTGAGAAGTTAGATCAACCAAAGTGATATAATCCCCCTCAGTGTGTAAATGATTATTTGGGATAAAGAAAAAGAGGAAAAGATAAAAGTCTGGGTTACTAGAGTAGAGAATAATCTGGATACTCTTGAAGGTAGGGCAAATGTGGCCATGAATGGGAAGGTCTAAACTTCACCAATCTGATCTAGACACAGCTGCCATATAGACATGGACAGGTACAGAGGATACTTTTTATTCTTTCTCAGCACAGAGTACCAGCCCTAGGCAAAGTGGATGAGGCAGGAGGTCCAAGCAGATGAGAAAGGACTCCAATTCAAGGCACTTTCCCAATTCATCAAAGACTAAAACAATGAAAGTACTTAGGCATACTCAAAACTATAGCTCAGGTCAAGTGTTTTGTGCTGATCCCTAACTTATTTAGCCACTGAAAGTGCTCAAGATGGAACTATGCACCAGATACAGAGAATAAACCTTTTTAAACATAACCTTTGAATATTTCTTGCTCTGCCAAAATATTGAAAATATCAGCTGAAGATGCTATTTCTGGAGTTCTATTTAAAATGCTGTTTTCTATTATTGAGGGTTTAATTTCAATTCCAAGCTTAAATATACTTTTCTGCAGTGATTTTCTGGGAGATCATAATGAGGGACTTTTGAGGACTTGGAGAGTCAAAGAAATAAGTAATTTAATAGGAAGCTATGTCACTAAGTGGAAGAAAGTTTTGGGAAAGGCTGAAGGACTACTCTACTAAAGGCATAGAGTTCAGTTCACATGCAACTTAGAATTGAGATGAAAACTTCAAAGTTTCTGGATCTCTAATTGAGCAGAAATGACACAAAGTGAATGCTGGAATTAAATCTTTCTCTTCCCTGTAAGATGGAGTCATCTCTTAAGCAAACACTGTTGTCCAGGACCAAAGTGTTGAGTTGTATCATACAGAACAGCGAGATGACCACTAAGACTCTTGCTGTCTAAATATGGAAATAAGACATGAATCTGTAATTCACAAAAACTAGAAATACAAAGCCAGATTAAGCGTTTGAAAGTTACCCACATTACGACCCAAGGAATGCAAATGTAACTTAAATGGTCATAAAGCAACTCTATGTCTTTTTTTAATCTTTCATGGATTATTTTGTGTGCTAATTCTTCTCTTCCTGAATGTAACAAAACAAAAGTTTGCACAGTCTTGCTTCTTATGCTTGGGTAATTCAAAGAATCCTAAATTATTAATAAGAATGCCAACCCCAAGTAATAATCAAATAATCACCCAGCTTGGGAGTGAAAGAAGTGTCTGTGACTTCCTTCTCCACCTGCCAGGTCCTTTTGTGACTCCCAAGAACCACCACTAACTGAAGCCTCTAATCCTTTTGGGGTTAGAGAATAAGAATGAAAACAAGAAAAGGGGCTTGTTGACATTCTTTTATATGTGATAAATAATTTTAATTTTAGTACTAGATAAAAGGGTAGATCTGGTAGATAACTGAAATAAAATTGTGACTATGGGAAATCTACTTCTTTTTTTTTTTTAGACAGAGCCTCAAGTTGTCATCCTGAATAGAGTGCTGTGGCATCATAGCTCACAGCAACCTCCAATTCCTGGGCTCAAGTGAGTCTCCTGCCTCCACCTCCCAAGTAGCTGGGACTACAGGTGCCCACCGGGACAACGCCCTGCCATTTTTTTGGTTACAGCCATCTTTGTTGTTTGGCGGGTCTGGGCTGGATTCAAATCCGCCAGCTCAGGTGTACATGGCTGGCGCCTTTGCCCTTTGAGCCACAGATGCAGAGCCGGAAATCTACTTCTTAATTTTAAAAAATTATTTATGTATTGAAAGGCATGCATTGGATTTACAAAGAAGGAAGATATATTTGTGTCATGCTACCTGATATTATGTATTGATATACTTTGTGGAATGAGTAAATCCAACTAAACAACATATCCATCACCTCACATCCTTATCATTTTTGTTTCCTTTTTTTTTTTTTTTTGTAGAGACAGAGTCTCATTTTATCGCCCTGGGTAGAGTGCCATGGTGTCACACTGCTCACAGTAACCTCCAGCTCCTGGGCTTAGCGATTCTCTTGCCTCAGCCTCCCGAGTAGCTGGGACTACAGGCGCCCGCCACAGCGCCCGGCTATTTTTTTGTTTTGCAGTTCGGCCTAGGCCGGGCTTGAACCCGCCACCTTCGGTATATGGGGCTGGCGCCCTACTCGCTGAGCCACAGGAGCCGCCCCCTTATCATTTTTGTAATGAGGACATTTAAAATCTTCCCTAGTGATTTTCAGGTATTCATGGTAGTTATCATCACCATGCTGTACGATAGATCTCTGGAACTCATTCCTGTTGTCCAGCTGAAACTTTGTACCCTTTACCCAGCAACTCCCCATTCCCCACACCCTGCTGCAGACCAGGTAACCACTATCCTACTCTCTGCTTCTGTAACTTTCCACATGACTGAGATTATGCCGTACTTGTCTTCCTCTGCCTGGCTTCTTTCACCTAACATAATATCCTCAGGTTCCTCCACGTTGTTACAGATGGCAGGATTTTCTTTTGTTTTAAGGCCCAATAGTATTCCACTGTGTATATATTTCATCTTTTGTTTATCCATGCAAGTATTGGTGGACACATCTCAGCTGTTGTGAATAGTGCTGCAATAAACACAGGAGTGTAAATGTCTCTTCCACATACTGATTTCATTTCCTTTCATACACACCAGTAGTTCAGTGGTTCTCAGCCTTTTTGGTACTAGGAACTGGTTTCAGGGAAGACAATTTTTCCATGGATTGGGGGGCACAGAGGCATTGGATTCTTATCAAGAGGGTGCAACCTAGATCCCTCACACATGCAGTTTATAGGAGGGCTAGTGCTGCTCTGAGAAACTAACGCTGCTGATGACTGACAGGAGGCGGAGCTCAGGAGGTGATGTGAGAGCAAGAGCGGCTGTAAACACAGATGAAGCTCCACTCGCTGGCCTGCTGCTCACCTCCTACTCAGTCCCTCACAGTAAGTATACATTTACTTACTGCAGCAGTAGTGAATCCTGGATCTGTTGATTGTTCTATTGTTAATAGTTTGAGGAACTTCCCTGCTGTTTTCCATAGTGTCTGTACCATTAATAATTTACATTCTCACCAACCCTGAACTAGCATTCCCTTTTGTCTACATCCTTGCCTTTCATCTTTTAGGTAAAAGCCATTCTTAGAGGTGTCAGGTGGTAGCCTATCATACCTTCAATTTGCATTTCCCTGATATTAGTGGTACTGAGCATCTTTTCATACACCTGTGGCCACTTGTATTTCTTCTTTTGAGAAATGCCTGTTCAGGTCATTCGCCCATCCTTAATTGTTTTGTTTGTTCTCTTATCTGACTGATACCACCGTGGTGACCTAGTTAGCCTTTCCCTGGACTTGACAGATGTTTGATACTCCTCATGTTGTTCATGGTACTTCTGTGGATTCTTTGGCAAACCTCTCCCTCCCCAGCACTGAGGATCACTCAGTGCAGTGCCCCATGGGACTGCGGCACCACAGTGCTTGGGTTGTATTCTACCCTCTCTCTGTGAGGCTAGCTAACCCTCTAGGCTGCCCTGCAAAACAATACTGTCTTATACATGGCTTAGATGATGTCTGAGAGAAACATTTACACATTACACATTCTTTGTCCTGAAACAAAGCTACAAAACATAGCCACATACCTTTAAACTCTGCCATGCATGGCTAGGGTGCCTGCCTCTTCCTCCTTATAATTCTGTGCTGTAGAGTCTATTATTTCCCAGGACTATGTGTCACCTGTCTCAGCAACCCCTTGAGTGAGGAGTGAGATGATGGGCAGTCACCCTGGGGCTTCACCCATGCAGGGCTGGTGGGGACAATGACTTCAATACATTTTCAGAGCTCCAAAATCAGTCTTCAGGCTAACACTTTGCCCTGAATACTCTAAAGGTGAGCTGAAAACAACTGCTATGATCGTTCCTTTATCAATGAAGTATAGCCCTTTCACAACCAGGTCAAGACCAGATGCGACTGGACCTCATTGCCTGGATTTCCATGTTAACATCCTGCTTCAAAAATCATTTACCATTCAGCAGAACAGCAAAAGCATTGCAAAGTAGGAATAACCTATTCTGCTGGAAGGAGACTGAAACAACACTGCTGGTGGGCATGCAGACAGGAAATATCTCCTTGGAAAGGGTGTGACAGTGAGTAACGTAGCTGTAAAATATTCATGACCATCATTTCAGCACTTGTTTTCCTGGGAATATAACCCAATTATGATACTACATAATCATTCAAAACAATGTATGAAAATTGTTGTACCCAAAAGTTGAAGTGCGTTAATTTTTAAAATCTTTAGCTTCTCATTGTAAAAGTTCAGGTCATACAGAAAAAATATTTAAAGTAAAAAAGTCATTATAATATTACTCCTGTCATTATTTTGGTGTATATTATGGATTTTTTTCTTTTACATATATATGTGTGTGTGTCTGTGTGCATGAATATGCATATGAATACCTGTATTTGTATAAAAATCTATCTGCATAAATTTATTTTAAATGTACTCAAACTATACCACTCTTTCACTGTATTACTTTTCTCTTTAATGGTACATTGTTGCTAACTTTTCATATCAATAAGTGATGGTCTGTAATATTTTTAAAAATGATTTCCTGATAATCCACTATGGAGATATATTATAATTTATTTAAATAAACCAGTACTATTAGATATTTGGATTGTGTCTATCGTTTTGCTATTAGCCAGACTAATATTTCTGTACACATGTATGTACATATGTAAATGTATGTATGCATCATTATTTTTTAGAAGTTGCTAATTTCCTAAAAGTGTTATTGTTGAATCAAAGGGTATACATCTTTTGAACTTTGTGATTCTTATGGCCAAATTCCACAAAGGTAGTCTGTCTCACGCCCTCTATAATTCTGGGGACTCCATTCTTGGCAAAGTGAAGTTATTCTGTTAAAACATAAATTAGATAGTCTACTATGCTCAAAACCCTCCACTTAATCAACAGTTTCTCATTACATCTCCTCCAGGAAAAGCCACAATCCTTGCATCCTCACAGTGACCCTCACTCTCAAAACATACTCATCGAGGGAAAACATTACTGTTTCTTGGCCATCGGAGGTTTTGTGAATTAACTATTCATGACTGCAAATATTTTTATTGTGAGATTTGGCTTTTTCTTATTAGACTCAGGCAAATTTTTATGCCTAAAGTTTAGAGAGAAACACTAATGTTAGGTACATGTGTAGGAAATATATTTTTTCCAGGCTTCTGGAAATATAGGCAGCATTCAGAATACTTACATAAACTAAATTACATATCTCTCTGTATAGTACATTTATATATCTACACACAAACACACCCACACACACAGCATCAATAGTACATGTTCTACAATCTGTTTTATTACATTACTGAGACACGGGCCTTTATATCCTCTCTGATGACATTTTCTTTATTCTCTGCCTTTTCTCTATTGAGTGAGTTGTCTTTAATTCGTACCTTAATAATTTAGAAGTAGTAAAACTTGTTACCATCTTTAAATGGATGCTTAAATACATATCTTTGACTTTTAATTCTAGACATTAAACAGTGCCTGATGTTACCTCCATAAATGATGAAGAAATTAGCACAGCTTCACTCTCTCCAGTACGCCTATTTTTTTTAATAACTAGAATTTATTGTATACTCTGTCACAGGATTCACATTCCATTCAGAAAATATTTTTGTCACAATTATTTAGATGGCAGAGTGCAGGCAGAAAAAGCTGTCATCGAAAACTACAGTCAGAAAACTTTACACAGTCTTTTTCTTTTCTTTAAAAAATAAGTTTAAATTTATAGAAACTGTTCTATCAAAGTCAAATCCTTCCAAAGTGAGAGACATTGCATGTTTGGGAGTCCTGACTTATTTCTGTGACTTTCAGCATCGGCTCATTTGTTTGGGAAGGAAAAGTTGTGCTGGTGACCTTGAACTAGAGAAAGATGCTGTTAACCCTGGGCTTTCTGCTTCCTGTCGACCAGAGCTGCAACAGTGCTGCATTGCTCTTCTCCCGGCTTCTCCCTACTCTTCAGCTTCTCCCAAATGTCTGAGAGGAACGTCACTGCTCTACCAACTGAGGTCAGTGAAAAAGCTTTCTCGTCCAGTGCCATGAACAAGCCCAAGAAACCTGGATCCAAGTTAATGGACCTACTCTCCCAAGACTTACTTCTATTCCCAGCTCTCATGGACTGATATTGGGAATTTTTTTTTTAGGGCTGACTTTCCATAGATCACAGTGACGAAACTGCTCTGCGAACTATGAACGTACTTGGAAATTGTTAATGGAATCTGTCAGAATCGTATCCAATTTTGTAAAGCTTCCCTATTTTCTTAAGAAAAGAAATTCTAAGTTTTATACTATCAAGTCTTTTCCATTTGGCTACATTTTATTGATTCTAGAAAAATGTTAATTTTTCAGATGAGTGGTGTGCTCCATTCTAGTGATTCTTTTTGCCTTCTATTCTTTTCTTTCTGTACATTACAAGGAATGGGAGCAATTTTGGTGAACTTCTGGAAAGTCTGCCAAACAACTGGAAAGTTGTTCTGGCTGGCTTCTACCCTAGTTCTTAAAATATGCTTTAAATCTATTGAAGCAGATTAGACATATATTTAAAACCACAATGATTTCTGGAATTTCAAAAATATATATACTGACATTACTCTTATTTTCATGCTAAAGAAAAAAGAGAATCATCTTTTTTATATGCAGAATTTCCAAAATAATTCCTTACATGAAAGAACTTTAAATTTTAAAAGAATACTCTAAAATCTAACATTCATTCAAAGATTTAGACAGTAGCAATGCATTTATAGGCATGAAAAGTTTGAAAAATTAATTTACATAATTTTAACACTTTTAAAGTTATGATTCAATAGCAGCTTAAACAAGGGAAAATGAATCTTAACAAAAAATAACTAGAGAAAATATTATACAAATGATTTTTAATTATTTGATTTCTAATATATATTAGTAATAAAGACCATGCTGCCATAAATAAGAATAGGGATTAACGATGTTATGGGGTCTTCCACCTTGACAAAAGAAGATTTCTAAGAAAGCTCTACTATGCAAATCGAACAGTAGCATTGTGAAAATCTTTGTATACACTCCTAGGTGATCTAGTCCTCCAGGAGAAAGATTTCCTTTGGGATACCTCTGAAATAATAGCCAGAAACTGTAAATGAAAAGAGCTATGGATTTATATTTCTCCTTAAGGAAAAGGAAATGCCATTTAATGATTCTACCATGAGCCTATTTGTGGTTCTGCTCTATAAGAAGGTAGTTGTAAGTAATAACTTATCTAGACCCTTAAATCAACTATCCCACAAAGAAGGTATTGTTAGTCTTTATTTAATGGGCAGTAACAGTGAAACTCAGAGACGCTGAGTCCCCTCCTGAGTCCATACTAATAAAACACAGGTGAGTTGGGGTTTCTCGGGTCTCTGAGATCACAAAACCAATGCTCGTGACACGTGAAATGTGAAGGTGGTGGCAGTGAAGGAGAAGACCCCATGTGGGGTCTCATTGCTGAAAAGGGGGGAAGAAGCTTCTTTCTTTGAGTATTGCTTTCCACATGGGTCCTTTTATCTTCATTTCTGAAAATGTTACCCCTCCCTGTAAGAGCTATTATTATCATTGTGAATTTTTGCTTATTTTAATTCAGCTCTCTCTGCTTTCATCCATAAATTATATTGCAGACTGTATGTCTGGTACCTTTACTCCCACTGTTTAAATTGCTCAAGAACCAAAATAGAGCCATTAAATGATATTTTCTTCTGTAAATTAATCAACAGCTCATAAAAGGTTTGTTTGCTTTTCTTTCCTGTCTCCTTTTCTTTTTTTTAAGAGACAAGGTTTTGCTCTACCACCCATGTTAAAGGGCAATGGCATGATCATAGGTCCCTGGAGCCTAGAGCTCCTGGGCTCAAGCAATCTCACCTCGTTCTCCTGAGTAGCTGAGTACATGGAGTCACCACCATGCTCAGCTAATTAATATTTTTTTTTAAGAGAGGGGATCTTATCATGTTGCCCAGTCTGGTCTTGAACTCTTGGCCTCAGGCAATCCTTCACAGCATACCCAGCTGGTTTCTCTTTTAATGCTCATGAGTTTTGGGAATTAGGAATTTCTTATGGTGTGCATATACTTTATTCTTCCAAAAATTGCTTTATCTCCTTCAAAAATTCTATTTCATCCTCATTGTTTGCTAGTTCCATATTTACAAATTTCCTACTCACTCAAATTGTTTGTAGCCTCCCAATCAATCACTCATGGCGCTTTCATGGATATTCATGGCAATACACAGAGAACCTGATGGCCACACTCCCAGCTAAAACCAAACCAGGTGACATTCTGCCTATTGTCTCAACATCCACACTGTGAACGAACATACCTTTTCATGGTACATGTAGTGTATTTGTATGCTTTCTTTTTCTGGACGATATTGCTATTTTAGCCCTGGAGCAGTGCTGAAGTGCTGTCTAGAGGCCGTAAGTACAAGAAGGCTGTGATATGCCTTAAGGAGAAAATGTGTATGTTAGATAAGCTTTGTTCAGGCATTTGTTATAGTGCTATTTGCATTAAGCTCAGTTATTAATGAATTAACAGTGTATGTTAATTAATGTGTTAAGAAACAGGTTATGTGTTTATTAGTCGACCAAAAAAAAAAAAAAAGTGTGACCAAAGGCTTGCTTTAACCCTGTGTTTGTCCTAGGAGCAACGATTCAGTATTCACTAATTCAGTGTTTGCGGCACCTTTTTATAGTCTTCCTACTGCAGGTAACCAGGATCAAATAAACATTTTTTTATTCCTTCTGTGGGAAGCAGTGATTAAAACTGATGTTTTCTATAATAGCAATGATATGTACAAAACTTTCAGAAGCTCTGCTAGTAATCTGTGGTTATCTCTTAACTTTTCATTCTTCAGAGGTAGCATTTATATGCCTCTTTTAAAGCTTATAGTGTCTTGTAGATGTTTAAACCAACTCAATAACAATTTTAAATGTAGTAGAATAAGAAATATCACAATTTAACTATTTTCATGAGATCTCTGAATCACTGTTTTAATCGAAATGGTTAAAATATTAATTTATGAGTTAATCTCCCCTAATAGTTGGTCAAGGGTTCTTAATATGTCTGATTTTTGGTTAATTTATCAACAAAAGCAACATATTCTGAGAGTTTGTACCCTTTTACAGAGTAATAAACCACCCAGTGGAACAGGAGGCCCCAAGGATAAGCCCAGAGGGTCTGGGCAACTTTCAAACCAACAGCTAAGGATATAAACAGGTTGGATATAAATTACGACAGTAATGAGACAGTAATGATTGGAACTTCTGGATATCTGAACTTGACTCCTTCCCACACCCTTTTCATCTTTTTTCTTTCTTTTTTCAGTTTCTCAGATGAAAGAAAAGAGATATAAAGACAGTGCATTAAATAAGAATATAAACAAAACAATGAGATTGCTATTTCCAAATTACTGGCTAAATTACTCACAAAGCCATCCTATGCCTATTGTCCGATCATTAATGCAGAAAGACTTAATCAGGACTTATGCTTCCAATTCATTCATTCATTCATTCACATAGATATTCTAGGAGAGGCCATGTGGTCTAATGGTCCATGAGTCTGGATCACTTGAGTCTGGCCTCCCTCATTAACTGTGGTTTTGGATGAATTGTGGATGAGTTACTTCACCTCCCTGAGACTCAATTTACTCACCTGCATAATAAGAATAAAAATACCAGGTGTGCCTATTCCACAGGACTGAGGTGAGGATTCTTGGAGATGAATCTAGAATAATTAAATCAGACTATATATAATGCATCATATAATTAATGCTAATGGTTCCCTTAGCATATTTTATGTTTCTGTGTATACTTTGTTTCTATGCTCTTTTGAGGCTCCAGACAATTATATGTTCTTTTAGAATATGAAATTAAAACCAAGTATTCTAAATTGCCTTCATCGTCTGAATAATGTTGATATATGCGGTTTCTAAACAAGGGCTATCTTTGTAGGGTAACTTAACTATTACTTCATGCTATGGAAATAAGTGATCAGTATTACTCTCAAAAGTCAAGAGAGCCCCATAAGACAAACATAAAACTCAGTGAAATTTGGATGTTGTCATCTGAAATATTCCTTCTCACAACCCTACATTCTTTCCAAATTATAAATTTGCATGCAGATGATAGATGTCTTTAAAACGAAACATTATGTCATTTGATCACAAAATAAATCCGAAGTATCAGGACTTATGCTTCCAATTCATTCATTCATTCATTTGTTCACTCAATTCTTCTTTACTGAATCCACGCTTATGCACCAGATATCTCCCCAGGAACTGAGACTACAAAGATGAAAAGAGAAAGTTCTCAAACTCTCAAGTGGTTCAATCCAGGGATAGAGGCAGCAGACTGACCCAATCCTTACGACCACCACCCGGGAAGGTTTTCCTAAAACATGTTTTCTGCTTCGTGAAGGGCCTGTAGTATTAACCTAGTCATGAATTTTCTATATGACTCAGTTTCTCTTTGATTCTCTCAGGCCTTGCACTGAAGAAATAAACATATTAATGATGATTAGTTACAATAAAGCAATCTTTAAGAAATAAAAATCTTGCTTTTAAATAAAGCAGCAGGTGCATTTTTACATGTAGGTTCTTGGAAGAAGTCAATTTCCTTTTTCTTCCCTTATTCAGCTAGTTTACGTTCAACCAATCATATTCTTCTGATAGTATTTGCAAACAAATATTTAATCACATTTCTCTGGAAATTACTTAAGTCTTAATATTCTTCTACTGAAATATGTTATGTCCAACTTTGCTTCATACATAAGAGTGCTCATTAAATGCTTTTAACTATGCACTTGTCTCAAAAATCAACAAAAAAATTAGGAAGGCATATTTGACTTTAAGTATTTTCAATATGAATTAAAAAATTTGTAAATTATATATTTCTGGAGTATTATCAATATCTACTATTGTGCCACTCTCGTAAATGTATTCAATAGGTCCACATCAGGTTCAAAGTCACTCCAGGGTCATTAATCCCCATCTACATTCCTATTCTAACATCTAATCCAATATTCTGTTAGACCTCTGGAGGCTTTCAAACTTATCACTCTTTATTTAAATCCATTCTTTCTTTAATACATCTAGTTATAGATTTTCTCTCGTAATTCTCTAAATATCCAAGAAAATATGTGAACAAACTCATTTATGGAAGAAATTTGCATTATTCATTTTTCTTGTAAAGCTTATGTGTCAATTGCAGCATCCCTGGGGAATGGATCTTGAGTATCATCCACTAGTCTTCCCTGTAACAAAAATATGCTTATAATTCTTAGGCTACTATAAAAAGTTATTCTGATTTCAGTTATTTTTCACAATTTTATTAATCTGTAGTTGATGAAAGTATCACAAATACATTTCACAATTTTCTAAATAATTATTTTTTAAATATAAAAATTTATTTCAAAATTGTCCCTTAATATGAAAGCCTTCCTTTAATAGGAAAATCTTCATGGTGCTTAGGAAGATGATATTAAAAACACAACAAAATGAAAAAAATAAAAAAGCCCTGAGAACATATAGTCCCATAAATTACAATTCTACTGAATACGTTGAAAAGTTCTATTAATATCTCCATGGGAAAATAATACCCAGTCCTGCTTTGTAATTTCCATTATAATTTCTTTCCTCAATATTAAATTATCTTCCAACAACACCTGGCTATTTTTTGGTTATAGTTGTCATTGTTGTTTGGCGGGCCCAGGCTGGATTCGAAACTGCCAGCTCTGGTGTATGTGGCTGGTACCTTAGTCGCTTGAGCTACAGGTGCTAAGTCTATTCTGAAGTATGTTTTTAAGTTATTAAGCATATTCAGGAGTTTTTCATAATCAATATATGTATATTATTGTTGTCTGCCATTTTAATTCTACTTTAAACTCTGAAATTCATAATTTAATAAATTAATGCTTTTTAGGCATTTACTAATTTATTTTCTCACTGCCTCTTGCATTTCAGTCCTTTCTTGGTTTAATTTCCTTTTCATGGAAGGCTTTCTTTACTAGATCTTTTAGAAATGGTTTGTGACTGAGGAACTCTTTTAATTTTTATATTGCTGTTACAATTAAATTTGTACCTGGCTCTAAACTTCTGAGTTAACTGGTATCATTTCTGACTCTCATTAATATTTATTTAAAAAATGGGAGATAGTATATGTACACATGCATTTATTCTTTTTTTTCTTCCCAAAAAACAGTTGTTTTGCATAATTGGCATGCAAGAAATGGTACATATTTAAAGCATACAATTGGGTAGGTTTTGACATACATATAAATAAACTCATGTAACCATTATTACAGTCAAGGTTGTATATATCCATCATCCACAGAAGTTTCCTTATGCCCTTGGGAATCCTTCCTATGCCTCCTTTTCTATCTCCCTTCTATCCAGCGAGGCAAATACTTATCTGTCCGTCTAGATTAGCTTATATTTCTAGAATTTTATATAAATGGAATTTTATAATAATTAACTTTTTCATATGTCTTCTTTCCCTCAGAATAATTATTTTGAGGTTAATCAATGTTGTTGCCTGAAACAGTATTAGTTACTTTTTCTTGGCGAATGTTATTCCATTGTGTGGGTATCTATCTGCATTTATTCTTTGGATGGCTTAAAATCCTCCTCTCTCAAAGTGAAATCTTCTTTCTTGGGTGTCTTCAGTTTTGAGGAGGTGTGTTGACTGGTAGACTTTAAATTTCTCCCGACTGTAACTAATACTCAGTGTATTTCAAAATCTGAAGATTCATGTCCTGAAGTTCTCAAAATTACTTCAACTATTATTTCGCTGAATATTGCTTGTTCCCTGTCTCCTTCTGAAATTTCTGTTCTGTACCCTCTCTGGGTCTTCTCATTCTCCTAACTCCTTAACCCCTCTCCCACATTTTTCATCTCCTTATGCAACTAACTCTATGTTTTCCGAGATATAGCTTCCAATTACTAAGGCACAGTCTTACTTGCTCTTTAACTTGTTCATTGAGGTTTTAATTATAATCACTGTCACATGTCACTTCTGACACCACTTGTCGGGGCCCAGGACTGGCCAGGTCTCAGGCCCGGCCCACTAGGTTCCAGATGTGGTCCTAAGTTACCTTGCTCAGGTCTCTTAGGCGCCCTGAGGGCTATCTACTTTAGCTGGAGAGAGAGATAGTCTTAGAGAGAGTAAAGCAGTCTCCTTAGAAAGATAGATCTTAGTCTTTAGCAGAGCTTGGTAATCTTTAGCAGAGAGACGCCGTGCTGGCGTTCTGCAGGTAGGAGAGGAGACAGAGTCAGAGTAAGCGGGTCCGTGATAGAATGTGCATGCTCCTTGCTTGCCTTCTCTTCTAGCCTAATATAAGGCTGATCTTATGCCTCTCAACACCACGGGTGTAGAGACTGCCAATTCACCAATGCTCTCATCTCACGAGCTCTCATGCTTGTTAGGAGAGCTAAATCCCTCTCCATGCCCTTTCTACCAAGGTGTTCCATTATTGAGCTATACAGGTATTTCTTATAACTCTCACTCCTCCTAGCCATAGGCTATATGGGCTGCAACAAATCACTATATTTATTGATATTTATATTATCAAAAGATCTTGTTTTGATAATATAATTTGAGATTGTTCACATCTTCTTGGAATTTTTCCCAAATCCCACTTTTCCCCTGATATTATCTAGCTCACTTTATATCATTTTAATTATCTAAAAATATTATTTAGATTACTTTAATATAAATTTCTAGCTCATCTGTTGACTCTCCTCAACGATACAGTGTTTCCTTGGGTGATTTTCCATGTTCATTGTGATATCATCTTCAGCAGATTAGTTTTTCCATGGGAATTCTATGTGCAATAAGCTATGAAACAATGTTCTGCTGCAATTATAGTTTTACTTTTTCCAGTATTCCAAGGGGTTTCTAAACCTGAAGCCAGGTTTTCGGCACAGTTATGGCCTGGTAATTCCTGACTTCATATTTATTCATATTACAGGACTGGAATCTTACTTTTCCTGAGATATCAATTTATTTCTCCTTCTGCTTCTTTATTGCTTGGCTGGGCTGGGTGATTTCGTTATAATGACGTGACTGGTCCTGTCTGTGTTCTGGGGTCTCAGTTGCTGCTTCTCCCTATGGGTAGTCCCCACATCATGTTTACTGTCTTTATGGGGACATTAATCCCCATCCCCACTTCTGTTCTAACATCCAATCCAATATCCTCCCAGACCTCTGGAGGCTTCCAATTTATCACTCTTTGTTTAAATCTATTCTTTGTTCCAGACATCTAGTTATAGATTTTCTCTGATATACTTAACTATGTATTAATTATATTTTAGCCCCTATTTCTTTGTGTTTGAAGAAAGAGGGCATTTATTTTATCTCTCACAACCACTTACAATAAGAATCAATATAACCATTCAGATATTTTTTTTTATCCATCAGAAAGACTGTGCTTTCCCATGGAGTTGTCCCACAAAATAGTTTCTATTGGTATAATCAGTTGCTAAGACAGAAGGTCTCAGTTGAAAGCTACAGAGGTTACAAAAAACATGAATGTACATTTTAAGAAAGGAAAAAAGACTATATTAAAATTTTAATACTTAAATCATATTTGGCTTCTACAATTACAAGAGACATAAGATGCAAATATACAAGATAACAAACATTATCAGTTTATGTTGAGTATATGTATTAAAAATAGCAAAATGCAACATACTGTAATGTTAGAAGAGCTAACCTTGCCTGAGGGTGGTTAGATTGTCTTGTATTATCTTGTATTTACTTTCCATAGTTTGCAGGTAATTAAAATCACTTTTATAACAAAAATGTAAGGGAAATGTTGATGTTCTAATAGAAAACTTTAAGTGATCACAAATGCAGAGTGACAACTTCAAGTCCATGCTTCATGGATTCGGTGAATGGGAAGAACAACATGAGTTATGCAAAAAAGAATCACCTGGGTCTAAAAGAGGAGATAACAAATAGAACAAACTGGGCCTGAAAATGTGCTTCTCAGTTCCTTCTGATATAACTTTCTGTGATAATGGAAATGCAGGGTATCTGTGTCAATATGGTAGCCATTAGCCACATGGGGCTATCGGGCATTGGAAATGTGACTAGGAGACTAAGGAACTGAATTTCTAATTTAATTTAATTTTAGTTAATTAACATTGAAATTTAAACAGTCACATGAAACTTATAGTTTTCCTACGGATCAGCACAGATCTACCTGGTCACTTAAGGTTTATCTCTTAGTCATTAGTGGAGAAGAAATTGATATTTATATCCATGATATATGAATTATGCATTAAAAATAAGTATTTGTGGTGGGAAGAACTATTCTAGATATTTTTCCCACAATAATGCTGATTTTCTCATCATGAGACAAAGAACATGCAACATTTACCTTTTTTTTTGAGACAGAGTCTTACTATGTTGCCGTCCGTAGAGTGCCGTAGTGTCACAGTTCATGGCAACCTCAAACTCTTGGGCTTAAGTGATTCTCTTACCTCAGCCTCACAAGTAGCCGGGACTACAGGTGCTTGCCACAATGCCTGACTTTTTTGTTGTTGTTGTTGCTGTTGTCAATGTTGTTTAGCTGGCCCAGTCCAGGCCAGGTTCGAACCTGCCACCTACACTATATGTGGCAGGTGCCCTAACCACTGAGCTACAGGTGATGAGTCAACACTCTTTGAATCCTTTTAATAGAGTTTAAACATTTGAATCCTCATGTTGAAATCTGATCCACAGGTTGGAGGTAGGGGCCTAGAAAGAGGTATTTTGGTAATGGAAATGGAGTTCTCCTGAATGGCTTATTTATATCCTTATGGTAATGAGTGAATGGTCATTCTATTAGTTCCCATGACAGCTGGTTGCTTGAAGAGGCTGGAACCTACCCTCCAACCCCCGACCTTGTTTCCTCTCTCACCATGAGATCTCTGCACTCACTGCCTCCCCTTCACCTTCTTCTATGAGTGGAAGGAGCCTGAAGCCCTCACCAGAAACAGATGCTGGTACCATGTTTCTCATACACCCTGCAGAACTGTGAGCCAATATTTTCTTTATCAGTTAACCAGCCTCAGGTAGTCCTTTACAGTGACATTAAGCAGACTGAGACAGCTCTTAATTATAGGGATGACATCCTTTACTACTCTGAATCCTCATCTTCACTCGAAGTAAGTGTTTAGCTTCTCTTAATTTCAATATATAAGTCATTCTTTCTTTGGGGAAGGAAAGAGGATGGAGAAAAGAATAAAGTTGATAGAATTTTTAAAATTAAAATAATTAACATATGAACTAAACGTAAGCAATATAATGCCTTCTCCCAGAAAAGATCAGGCTCAGGAGTGGTATAAGGCTTTGCCATTTCTTAAAGCATGCTTTGTTGTATTTTGTGTCCAATCCATATGTATGTCTTCAACACACACAGACACACACATTTATTTCCAACTGTGAGGATAAAATAAACTTATTTTATGTAATTTTGGACTAACTCTACTTTGAGTCACACAATGCCTATTTTTATTGAAATATATGTTTGTCACCTGCAGTTTTATATAAGAATAACATTTATCTTCTCCCTCTTCCTATCTTTGTCTCTCTCAATGTGCCTGGTGGGATTAAGCAATAGAAGTTTAAATTTTATAAAACTTGCTTTAGAAGAGTACTTGTTTTCTACTTGGGGTTGACTGGATAAATGAAGTTGTTCTTGCACTGGGGATTAGGCAAAGGAGCTATGGAAAAGTCTATATGCATTTCCTGATATAGATACTGATCATTAGCCAACCAAACTGGATGACACGAGACTTCAGCCTCAGTACGCAGAAGAATAAAACAGGCATGTGGATGTGAACATATTTTTTCAAATATTGAATAAAAGGTAATCCATATTCTTTCTAATTTCAGTTCATAATATATAGTACTTAAAATATTGCATACATTGTTAAATATTCAAACATCATAAACGATTCCAAAACATTACATGGTGCCTACTGTTAAAGATTTCTAACAGCTAATACTTTTGCTAGTCCACTGTGTAAAAGAATTAAAGACCAGGAGGTGCTAAAATGATCCACATCGCTATGGTGATGCACACCTTATGATCAATTTAAAGTTTCCAAAGGAACCAACAAAGATATTTCAAGACAAGAATTTTATGAGTTGCAAATCAAAAATCCACTGAAGACTGTTGCAACAGAACTATGTTGGTGCTTGCCATGGTTTTTCAGAAAGCCAGAAAAAAAATCTTATGTTCCTTGAATCTCGGAATGACTGAGACAGCAACCCTCATTTTCTTATGTCTATTCTGTTACCATGATATATGTCAAACATAGTGAAAAACATGCAAAAGAACCCTTGTTATACAAAAGATTTTGCAATATATTAAATAAAGAGAAGAGGAGAATTTGGAAGAACCAGCAATCTATTACCACGGGCAGAAAGATGAAGAGAGAAAATTACCAATTGAGTAACTGTGTGTGACGGAAGTTCCACTGCTTGTAAAGTGGTGTTTGATTTTGAGACCCCATTTCACAGATTGGGAGACTGAGGTTCAAAAAATTAATTCATGGACACAAGATCACAAATATTAAATACTGAAGCACAGTTTGTCCGAATCCAAAACTCATACTCTTCCCACAACATTATACAAAAAGAAAGGGAAAATGCAATGTGGAAGTGTTGGGGTATGGAGTTCAAGCCCTACGCCAATGTCTGTCCTGGCAAAAGAGGTAGAAATTAGGGAACCGTTGTGCTGGAGGTATGTTCAAGTGTAAAGTTTGTTTGTGGACCTGCCTATTCCCTCTCCATAACTGGAAGATGACTTGGACCAGGACGCTTATCTCTCTTATCTCTATTGCTGCCATTGCATGAGCATAATGTTTTGTACACCACTAGGTGCTCAGTAAGTATTTGTAGATGTGTGTTGGCAGAATTGCTTAGGTGAGGCATGACATAAAGTTAATCAGTGGGAAGGTCAACTGGGGCTTTGAACCTCCCAGTTTCCATCTGATACCACCCACCTGGCTTGATGCCATCACGTTGCCACACAGGTTTCAGCAGGGTGGTTCTATGAGCATATTTTCACTACGTTGGACTAAAGCATGTAAATACTTGCTGGAGATAGGATCTGTAAGCAAACATCTATAAAGGTCACCCACAGCTGTGCTGATCACTCTGGAAAGATGCTATGAAAAGTCCTCATTAGTGTGTACCCGTGCTTGGAGAGCCTTCCCAGGTGGATCCTTCAATACCGTGTAAGGTTACTGTGCCAGCCTTTGCCCAGCATTCAACCTATTTCTATTGCAAAGTGATTCCACATCCAGAAGTCCCTTTTGACACATTTTAACTCTGGTGTATTTCATTTGGTGGTTTCAACTGCAAACTGGAAGGGTCAGTCACCCAGGAAGAGGAATTCTAGTTCCTCCCTATGACCTAAGCAGAGACATCATTCTTCACCAGGCAGCAAAATACATCAAAAAACCCGGAAACAGGTCTGTGAAGACTTCCCAAGCCTTGCCACTTTCTTCTCCCTCCAGGGAGTCCATCCTGAGGTGCAGCAAACAGCACAGTGATCCAGGGGTATAATGAGTTACCGCTGGTACTTTTATCACATCAGCTGGGAGCTGACCAAAGCTTTAAAAAGAAACCAGAAAGCAATAGCAAGGCGCTGGGTTGCCTTGAAAAATATTTCTTGGCTCAGACAGAAACTTCTTTAGCAAGAACCTGACACCTCAAACTTAGCAAGAAAGCACAGCCCAGCTCAAATCACATAAAATGCAGCTTGACAGAATGTGTTCCATAACAATGCGAGAAATATAATGGCAAAGCACATTCCATACACTTTGTGGCCTGAGAAAAAGTGCAACCATTTAAGAATAAGTTATATAAAATCTTTGTTGAACATTCTACTAAGTAGGAATTCCGGGATCTTCCTCCTAATCTAATTTTTTAGTGCGTTCTAAATTAGGCCAATGAAAGGTGTGACCTTGGCTTAGTAAGACTTATAGCTTTCAGGAACTTGGCCACCTCAGCTTTACCTCAGTCAGTTGAATGGGGTGACCCACTGGGTTCCCTTCTGCATGGACATTGCATGACTGGAGAAAGTCGGGAGTTAGCACTGACTTTGACGTCCTGGGGCAAGGGAACTGCTTTAAATGAAAATAATTCCAAAACTTGACTTGGGGTCCTCTGGTTTATTCTCCTTTGTTCAGTCTGAAATAAATAGAACAAATCTCCTTTCTGTTAAGAGAAAATAGAAACAAAATACTAATCTTTTGGGCAGCACCTGTGGCTCAGGGAGTAGGGAGCCGGCCCCATATAACAATGGTGGTGGGTTCAAACCCGGCCCCAGCTAAAATGCAACAAAAAAAATAGCTGGGCATTGTGGCAGGCACCTCTAGTCCCAGCTACTTGGGAGGCTGAGGCAAGAGAATTGCCTGAGCTCAAGAGCTGGAGGTTGCTGTGAGCTGTAATGCCATAGCACTCTATTGAGGGTGACAAAGTGAGACTCTGTCTCTAAAAGAAAAAAAAAATACTAATGTTTCCCTACTCCTTCTTTCCTTCTTTGCTCAAAGAGCACCCTTTAAGTGGGTTTTAATTAAATTGTCTTTTGCAAAGCAGTTGAGCTTAAAAGTGGTGTTGTTGTTTCAGTTCTGGGGCACAACAAGCTTATTTTTCAACAAGGAATGCACCAAACATAGACTATTTACCACCCTGGGCGTTGGCCAAAGTCCCTGTCTCTACTTTTCTAGGTGGAAAATGCGTGACCCCAAACTAAATCTTGTCCCATAATAAGTGATCAGCATTCTGTTTTCCCACTGCCCCTTAATATCCAATCAATGAGAAGATGAGGCCTCTCTTGTTAATACATTTACCTACCGAGACCATCTTGTCTCTTGGGAGCAGGACACAATTATAAGAGGAACTTCACCTAACAAATGCAATCAGTGTAACCTAATTCTTTGTTCCCTCCATGAACTTGAAACAATGAAAAATAAAATTTTGAAAAAGACCATACTGTCACCCTTAATTGCTAGACTTGAGAAAACTGAATCTCATGAAATAAGATTGATCTTGCTAATTCATGCTATTAACTTTTATTAAAGTTATAAATAATCTTGCCATAGTCTTTTGTATTTTAAAAATTTCCCTTCTATTCTTTTATCCTCAGAGAGACTACCTGAGAAATCAGAACAGTTTTTGTTTTTGTCACAGCCACCATGGTTAGTTATTTTTCTTTAGGAGAACTTTAAGTAAATTAATATGCTTCCTGTTGTCCTTAAGCCCACCTTAAAATCTGGGAAGTTTTGCTTATACGCTGACACTGTCAAACCCCTACCCCTTCCTTCCAATCTCCCTCCTCCAGGCAAAAGTGAAAGCTCCATCTAAGCCAGAATGTTTGCATCCCCAGCCAGACCCAAAGGTGACTTTTCTCTCCCCTGTGAATTGCCAGAGTTATTACCAGTCTCTACTATTCACTATTACTTGAAAAAGTTACTTGATTATCTGATTCAATTAACTCACCAGAAAACTAGGAGGAACACTTAGCTTACCCAAGGAATTGGGACTAGGAAACTTTTAACTCTCTAAATCCATGATTCACAAAATAAGGCTGGTCGTTCCCTGCTCCGAGGAAGATAAAACCACCCAAAGCTGCCTGTGTTGCCTCCCATTCACACGAGAAAAGATACACCAAAAGGTTACCCTAAAATTTGGAATGCATTGACTAAGATTAGCTTGTTAATAGAATTTCCTGAGGCCTCTAATTGAGACTTTCCTAAGAAGTCTGACTGTCAGGTAACACTTGGCCACGTCACACAGCTGTAAGTATATGGGTCCATGGGTAACTGGGATTCCAATAATTTTCCAGGAGGACGTTTTTGAAAATTAATGCTTATTTTGGGTCTGAATCCTCATCAATTCAGTTTGTTACAAAATTGTTTGGCTAATGCTATAGAGTAGAATGAAGCCTATTTTTTGTCAACAGCATTCCTAGACTATAAGCTTCTAATGATTTCACCATAAACAACACATATACATTACAAATGTGATACATTACATACAGTTCAAATGTGAGTTACCCATAATCCCTTTTCTGAAACAGACATATCTGTAAATACCGTGTAAATACATTACATACAGTTCAAATGTGAGTTACCCATAATCCCTTTTCTGAAATAACATATCTGTTTTTTCTTATATTATTTCTAACCTGATTCCACAAGAAAGTGGCTTTTATAGTACTACTTTATACTTGTCATTAGTTATTTCTTTTTTTTAATCTAAAACTCAGAGTAAGAAAACAGAACCACAGAAATGTTTATCCTACCTAAATATGTCATAATCAGAGGTCTTTGAAACTCAGCTCCAAATTATAGCATGGATGGCAATCTGTTATCCAAGCAATGTCGCCTATTAAGAATCTTCTGTTCATGCCTGCCCTGGGCTGGGCAAGATGCCAAGATTTTCCTGCACTTTCTCAGTCTCTCTCTTTCATTGAAGCTTCCTCTTCATTCCCAAATAAATCCAACTCTCTTTCACACCAATACCATACCGTCTATCTTTTCCATACCATTTCCATCTTGTGAGCAGGTTCCCCAGTTCACCTCTCTCTCTCTCTTTCTCTCCTTATTCACCCATCTGTTTATCCATACATCCACCTAAGTATCTCTTTCTCTTACTTCATTGCCAAATATTTGGGAAATAAATCCCGATTGCCCATTCTCTTACTGAAATCTGATCTTCCTACATCTCTTTCTGGTAATTTCTCTTTGGATGTTGATATTTTGTAAGTTCCAGCCTGGGCCCTTTCTTTGTCTCACCCTCCTCATAGTTTCTGTCTGATCTAATCCACAGCCATGGCTTTAAGTATAACCCAGGCAGTAATGGCTCAAAAAGCTTCCTGTCCAACACGAACCTCTTATCTTTACTGCAGAATTGCACAGCCCCCTGCATAGCGGACACATAAACTAAACATCCAGCTCCCTGTAAGTGTTATAAACACTACCATGATAGGCAAATTCAACCATCAAAACACTCATGCCCAGCAGATCATGCAGGTGAGACAAATACGACAGAGGGAGAAACATATAAAGCTCAGTCATAAATCCTGGGCTCTAATCCTATCCGATCATTAGCCATAGTGCAGGGGTTCTAGTTGTTTGTCTCTGATTTTCCACCTGCAGGATGTGGCTGATAACATTTTCAAGATTTTCTGTCAGGGATTAAATCAGATAAAGTGTGCAGAGATGTGATGTAAGCTAAGTGTTATTCAAATATGATATACTATTATTAAAAATATGGTTAAACAGGGGTGGCACCTGTGGCTCAGTGGGTGGGGCACCGGCCCCACATACCGAGGGTGCAGGTTCAAACCTGGCCTTGGCCAAACTGCAACAAAAAATGGCCAGGCGTTGTGGCGGGCGCCTATGGTCCCAGCTACTCAGGAGGCTAAGGCAGGAGAATCACCTAAGCCCAGGAATTGGAGGTTGCTGTGAGCTGTGTGATGCCACTATACTTCACAGAGGGTGATAAAATGAGACTCTGTCTCTACCAAAAAAAAAAAAAAATCTAGTTAAACAAAAATAACCATTTAAAATGAGACAAAATGTAAAACCATCAGAAATACAAATATCATGTTAATGAAATGAATAGATAAACAATGACATGCCCACAATTATATTCCAGTGGGGGGTAGGAGGGTGAAGGAAAGAAGAAGAGAGATTAATAAGCTCTTGCCTAAGGTGCACAATGTAAGGGTATACAGCGCACCTGCTGGGTGAAGGGCTACAACTTGAATCTTACCTTAGAAATGCCAACGATAAAACCTAATTATTTGTAATCTCATATTACTCCGAAATAAAAAAAAAATCAAGCTAATTTGTTTTTTGATAAACCAAACATTTAATGACTGCCTGGTTTTCAAACTTTAATGTATACCTGGAAGAGCATATTAATAATGTCAATACTTGAGCTGGAGACCCAAATTCAGCTGGTTGGGGAAAAAGGCCAGAAATCTCTACTGTCAAACAATCCTCATTGATACAGGTAGGTCAGGGCCACACTTTCCGAAAGAGTGAAATATAACACATTTGAGAGACAGACAGTCCTCAAAATTCCACTCTAATGCCTTATAAAGTCATCAGGACTAGTTCCCTCTTGGAAACATGCTGCTTATTTTGCTTAGTTCAACTTTGAAGGCTTCCAAATTTGGCCTTTCTACACAAATCCCCAACCCCCAACACAAACATACATAAACATACATACAACTATACATACTGTATATTGACATACATGTATATTATATTTCCATTCATGAAATAGTTTTCCTTCTTAATATATAAGTAAACAATAAGAAAGATACAAAATAATGTAGACTTTAGATATTTTTGAATACTATTTGCTATTAGATATCAAATATTTTTGTTTCTCTTTTCATATCTTTGCTGTTAGGTTTATGTAAGGAAAAAACTAGGAAAAACTCTTGCATACTGATCAGGAGGATGGAGTCAAACCAGGAATCAGTAGCACACGTCGCTAGGTGCTGAGTCCAGCAGGCTTAGTTTTGACACTTGGAGAGACAATTTGTAAGACACTTCCAAGCTGGTGCTCAGAAGTTAGTTTATAAAGTTATTTTCTGTAGAACAGAACATGTCCAGTGACTGAGCTTATGAATGACGGATGCATTCCAGACACATTAAGATGGACTTAAATTTATTTTATAGATGATATAATTAGGAAGATTTTAATTTTCATTTGGATAACTGTTTTTATAGTATATGAAGATACATTGCAATTGTGCATACAATACATTTATATACATATGCAATAGTCATATAGGTATGTATGTACCTACATATAAATAATTGAGTAAGAGAGTAAATCAGATGTTTTCATTTTTGTATAAATTAAGTAAAAGCCAAAACTTTTAGTGCCTTACACCTTTCAATAGGAATTTTTTTTTAATAATTTTTTTATTTTTCCATATACATGTGTTTATTAGTTTCTACTTTTTGCCTTCACAAAATTAAAAAGGCTTAAAATTTAACAACAATAACAATGTTTAAGGGAAGCACTAGTTTAAAATAATGTTTAAATATTTTTATGTCACAAAAATTTATTTATTTATTTTTGTTTTTAGCACGAGCAACCAATGTGCTTTAAATTCTAT
>CAUYON010052659.1:0-11770 GCA_963573935.1 Arctocebus calabarensis
GCCCAGTCTGGGGCCCCAGACAACACTCAAAAAACCCCGCACTCCTGCCCAAGTTCTCCCAAGGCAGTTCAACCAAGTGCCAAGTCCAAAAGAAACCCAAACGGCTCACAGGCAAGGCCCTTCCAGCCTGCAGTCCCACTGTACCCCACCCACAGGCACCGACAGGATCAGACACGAACAAACAGACGCAACCACTCGCCCAATCTCCACCTCTTTAGCCTTCCTCGGGGTGTCCAGAAGCCTCACACTGTCTCCCTGTATCCCCAAAGGGAAGTTTCTGGGCAGATCCTGCCTGGCAGAGATGCCTGAAGTCCTCTGTCCCCAGTCTCACCATGCCCAGCTGCAAGGAAGCTGTTACTCGTCTGCCATCTTGCTCCACCTCTCTTCAACTTTCTAAAGAGCATGGATGTGATTGTGAAAGTATAAAACTTAAAAAAAAAATGGAATAAAAGTTTCAGGATCCAAGATAACCCAGAATTCTTAGAGTTGACACTAAAAACAATTGGTCTTCCTTAAAACTAAAAGTTTTGTGTCTTCTGTGAAAGACCCTCATAAATGAATGCAAAGACAAGCTACACATTGGGAGAAAATATTTGCAAACTACATACCTGATAAAAACTTTATCTAGAATAAATGAAAAAACTCTCAAAACTCAGTAGTAAAACAAACAAACAATCTAATTAGAAAATGGGCAAGAGTCGCGGGTTGTGGTGCAGACATGGCCAAGTCCAAGAACCACACCATACACAACCAGTCCTAAAAGTGGCACAGAAATAGCATCAAGAAATCCTGATCACAAAGATATGACTCTCTTCAGGGGGTAGATCCCATGTTCTTGAGGAACATGCCCTTTGCCAAGAAGCACAATAAGTATGTCCTGAAGAAGATGCAGGCCAACAATGCCAAGGCCGTGAGTGCACATGCTGAAGCTATCAAGGCCTTTGTAAAATCCAAGGAGGTTAAGACCAAGATTCCAAAGGGTGCCAGCCATAGACTCAGCCGACTTGCATACATCACTCACCCCAAGCTTGGGAAGTGTGCTTTGTGCACGCATTGCCAGGGGTCTCAGGCTCTACCAGCCAAAGGCCAAGGATCAAATGAAGGCCCAATCTGCTGCTTCATCTGCAGCTCCAGCTTCAGTTCCAGCTCAGGCTCCCAAAGGTGCCCAGGACCCCACGAAGACTCCAGAGAAGAGTCATCTGTCTGCCATGAGGATAAAAGACTGGTGTGACCTCTAGGCTGCTGTCTATATGGGGCTGGGGTTCTCCTGGGCTATTCGTACAAATAAACCTGAGGCAGGGAAAAAATAAAGAAAAAAATGAGCAAAAGACACAGTTATATCACGTAAGAGGATATACAGATGGCAAATAAACCCATGAAAATGTTTATCATTTTTAACCATTAGAGAAATGCAAATTAAAATCATATTGAAGGCTCGGCACCTGTGGCTCAACGGGCTAAGGCGCCAGCCACGTACACCTGAGCTGGAGGGTTCAAATCCAGCCCCAGGGCCCGCCAAACAACAATGACGGCTGCAACCAAAAAAAAAAAAAAAAAAAAAAAAAAAAATGGCCGGGCATTGTAGGGGGCAACTGTAGTCCCAGCTACTTGGGAGGCGGAGGCAAGAGACTCACTTGAAGCCCAGGAATTGGAGGTTGCTGTGAGCTGTGATGTGACAGCTTGAGGCTCTGTCTCAAAAAAAAAAAATCATATTGAAATATTAGTACATAATGTATGCAAACAGCTAACATAAAAACAGTGATAACACCAACTGCTGGTCAGGCTATGGGGAAACTGGATCATGTGTACATTGCAGGTGAGAATGTAAAGTGGCACTGCTCTAGAAAACATTTTGTCAGTTTCTTATAAAACTAAACTTGCATCTATTATATGATCCAGTAGTCATACTCTTGGGCATTTGTTTCAGAGAAATGAAGACTTATATTCACACAAAACCTGTACACAAAGTTCATAGTAGCTTTTTTTATAATAGCCAGAAAACTAGAAACTCCCAGATATCCTTCAATGGGTGAGTGGTTAAACACCCTGGAGTGTGTCCATTCCACGGAATCACACTCAGTATTACAATCAACTATTGAAACATGGAACAACTCCAGTGGATCTCCAGGGACCCACGGTGAGTGAAAAAGGCCAGAGCCAAAAGGTTACATAATGCAATGATTGCATTTATATAACATTCTTGAAATGATGAAATTGTAGAAGTGGAAAACTGATTGGCAGTTGTCAGGATTGGGAGGGTTGGAGAGGTTGGGGAGGGGTGTGGCTGTGGAAGGGACCCTGGTGATGGAATGTTCTGTATCCTGGTTGTGATACTGTACTGTACTTTTGAAAGATGTCAGCCCGGGGCGGTGCCTGTGGCTCAAGGAGTAGGGTGCCGGCCCCATATGCTGGAGTGGTGGGTTCAAGCCCAGCTCCAGCCAAAAACTGCAACCCCCCCCCCAAACCCTAAACATAGAAGGAAAAGGAGGACCATAAACAAAAACAGAACCCAAAAGAAAGATGTCAGCCCTTGCAGAAACTGGTAAAGTATATATAAAATGTCTCTATCATTTCTTACAATTATGAATTGTATGCATGTTCTACAGTATCTCAAAAAGTTAAAAAGTGCTGTGACTGATGAGGGGCTGTGATCGCTGGTCTGGTAGGCCTCTGAGTTGACTGTGGTGGTGGAGTGGCCCTCCTGTGAGCCCCACCGACCCCGAGGTATCCTCTTCTGCACGGCCTCATCAGCCTGTGGTCGATGCATTGCAGAGACTTGATAATCTTGCTGGAAAGTATCCTGAGTCCCTCTGCCTCTGTCCAGCCCACCGCCAGCACTGCAGCTGGCTTGTCCCTTGTGGTCAGAAGGCTGCCAGGAAGGATGAGCAGGAGGAGGAGAGAGCTCTTTCCTTCCATGGGTGTGGGGTCTAGGCCTCAAGGAGCAAGGGCTGGCTGTGGGTGCAGCCTGGGTCCCCCCCAGGCACCTCACCAACAAGCTCTGGGACAGGAGGCCACAGCAGCCCAACATCATCGCCCCTGCAGCCTCAGAGTCCGTGAGCCAGTACGTTGGCCTCTCGGCCACAGCTGCTGTCCCTGACCCCAGGAAACCTCAGCTCCCCCTCCATTTGCTCCTGGACACGGAGCCCAAAGTGTGAGCAAGCCTCTGTCAGAGAGGAGGATGATGCATCTGCCCAGCAGCACAGCACGGACCCCCCCCCCCTTATCTCCCCACCTCTCGGACCCTCATCCGGACGCAGCTTCTCCCTCCCTCTCTTTTGCCCTCTCCGGCTAGGGCTGCCCAGAAGCAACGACACAGAGGTGACCAAGAACCAGACTCTGAACCCCTGAGCACTCAGCCTAAAGGGAGGTCACAGAGGTCTCTGCGGAAAGAAAGAAGGGGACCCCCGGAGCAAAATGAGGAATCCATGCCTTAGATGTTGGGAGACCCTGAGCCCTGATTTAGGGAAGCACTGGGGGTAGGGTTGGGCAGGCTGGGACCCTGGTCCAGGCTATAAATACCCTCAGCTCTTAGGTGCCCCAGAGAGGGGACAGTGGGCTCTGGCTCAGGTTCCTGCGCTGACAGGTAAACCAGGCCAACAGCGGCTGAGCTCAAGGTGCAGACAACTCCCTGAACAGGCCTCCTTCACCCCGGCTCCTGTGGGCCCACAGCCAGGCCTGTGCTGGAGGCTCGGTGGAAGTTCTATCTTCACAGGAGGATGATGGTGGCAGACTCAGGGCTACAGGAGCCCAAGGAGCAGGAAAGCTCTCTTTTTTCTCTGTACATAGAGGTGGAATCCTGCCAGAGGAGCCCATAAGACAGCAGGCAGGATGGATGTGGGTGTGAGGTTGGATGGGCCTGTAGGCAGCTATTATTTCCTCACACTCCAGATGAGAACATGGAGGCTGCAGAGAGTCAGCTGGAGCAGGCTCGGTTTCGTTGCGCCCGGTTGTCCTATCTTCCTGGAGGTAGGGCTGCCCCCAGGTACACAGATGCCAAGCCGGGTAGCCTTACCCTGGAACGGCCACCTCTGAGTGAGTCCAAATCAGGAGAGCACCACAGGGGCCTTCGTACTGGGCTGTAAACAGTCACAGGGCTAAGTCTGCAGGACCAGGCGCACTAAAGAGGAGAGGGAAGCCCCGGGCTGTGTTACTGAGCCTGTGCCTCTGTGGCCAGGTCCCTCCTATGGGGGGCTGGCTGAGCCCCAAGGACAGCTGAGCATGCTTTGGAGACAGCCAACAACTGCTGTTAGCCCCGAGAAAATTCTAGCAGTTGCCTCTCGTAGTGTCTTCTGTAGGAGGGGCCTGTGGGCCCCTCAAGGATGGCTGTTTTCCCAGGAGGGGTGAAGGGGCACAGGGGATGGGCAAAGGAGCAGAAGAAGCCACACTGCTGGCCCTGGGCTAGCTGTCCCAGACAATGCAGTCTGCCTCTCTGGGCTCCTCGGGTACTCAGTGGCTGTTTTGCTTCCAGTTCCATGTCCGAGTTCCCCAGATGGTCTCTTCCAAACCAAGAGGGCCTTGCAAGGCAGGGAAAAGGCTCCTGCTTGGACGGTTGAGGTCTGCAGTTCCCCCCTTTGCCTGCTCAACTTGGTGCCAGCCTACAAGGGCAAGGGAGGCCCTGGCCTGAGAAGCTCCCATTCTGGCATGTGTGAGCTGGAAGGACCCAGGCGCTGACATGACCATCTGGTCACTGCCAAGGACAATGCTCTGGATGGCTTGCAGGTCCAGATGTCCACTGGAGACTTCACTCCTTGGCCAGAGTCCCTGCTGAGGCTCAGCAGAGCCCAGAAGGAGCTGGGGTCTGGGCTGGGCCACCTCTAACTCTGTATTAGCAGCCCTCAATCATGCCCTTGGTATGAGAAACAGACACAGCTGGTTCACAGCAGAACACCCCCAGCTGGCCCATGCCAGCCCCTGCTGCTGCTGTCCTGCAAGCAGCAAAGCCACAGATGTGCTGTAGAGAGATCTCCCATTTTAGAATCAGGAGATCCCACTGCTGAGGATCCACAAGCCTCTTGAAGGAACATCCAACAGAACTGTGTCTGTCGTGTGTGGTCATATGTCCGCCTCTAGCTTTCATTATATTCTTAAAGAGGCCCATAATCCAAGGGAGATGAGAACCGGGGTCTTGGACACAGTGGGCCTCAGGAATCCCTGCCCCTGCACAGGCCACTGTGGAGGTGAAGTGACCCTACCCATCCCCACCTGACCTGCCGCTGCACTGGTGGGGTGTGTGTTACAGGTGTTAATAACACATACTACTGGTGGAGACAGGCAATGTGGGTAGGGATGGAGAGGAAGGCACGTCAGTTACCCTGGGATAAGACAGATCTCTCAGGTCTTTCAGATCCTACAGATAAAATGCTCTTCATAATTTTTAAATTAAACATTTGGAAACATAGAAATTGGTTCATTCTGGACACTTTTTGATTACATGGTGGACTACCAGCTCTTCCACTGAAAACAACTAGAAACCTGGAAAAAATATGAAAATAATCTAAAATGCATTAAAGATTTAGCCAACAAGCAAAAACTTTTCAAGTTAAAACATTTAGAGAATACAGAAATCCAAAAGACAAGCCAAGAATAGATGCCAGCATTTGGCCTGAAGAAATCTGCCAAAGATGGTGAACTTGAACTTGAGTTTCATAACTTCCTGGTGGCAGTGGACAGACATTAAAACATATGACCCAAATAGGCTCTAATTCCTGTAGAGTTTCCCATAAAGCTGAGACCCAAATCAACTATACCCTGATTGGAAACCTGCCTCTCTCAAGAAGGTAACAAAGAAACTCAGCTGTCTTGAAACTTTGTGTTAAGAGGTGATAGTAGAAAAAAAAAAATCAGTGGGAATTTATAAACAGAAACCAATGGTCTTCATCTAGATTTTCAGCCTTAATTCACAAGATCTGGGTGTCAATTTCACCTCACATTGGCGATTTAACCTCAAGCTGGGCATTTAATTTTCAATGAGACAGAGTGGTGGCACTTCAAGTACTTAGAAGATACAAGACAGATTTTCCTGTAAGGAACTCACAAATAATATTCCAAGGGAAAAAGAAATACGCACAGTCAAAAATAACTAAACACGCATATAAACCAAGGACCACAGCTGAGTGCCCAGAAACAAACCACATGCTGTGTATACTTGGTATGTGCTTGATCAATGAGGAATAGGCTAGGATCAATTGTCTTTAGAAGATTGCAAAACCATATGAGAAGAAAGTAAAATTATATTCCTACCATACACCATTTACAAAAATTCATTCCAAGTGGATTAAATACCTTATATGTAGGTATTTATAAATATAAGTTTTTTTTTTAAGAGAGTATGTACAATTATCTTCATAACTCAGGCAGGCAGGATTTCTTAAACAAGACACAAAAAAGTATAAGCCATGGGACAATAAATTGAGAAATTGAATTACATTTAAATCAAGCTAGGCATGGTGGCTCAAACCTGTAATCCCAGCAATTTAGGAGGCTGGGGTGGCGGGATGGCCTGAGGTCAGGAGTTCAAGACCAGACTAGGCCACATAGCAAGACCCTTGTTCTAAAAGAAAAATTAAAACAATTAGCCAGGCTTGGTGGCACTTGTCTGTAGTCCCAGCTACTTAGGAGGCTAAGGCAAGAGGACTGCTTAAGCCCAGGAGTTTAAGAATGCAGGGAGCTATGATTGCACCACTGCATTTCAACCTGCACTCCAGGGTGACAGAGTGAGACTCTATCTCAAAAAAAAAATTAAAATTTTTTAAATGAAAAAAAAAAAACCCAAGAGCTTCCATTTATTAAAAGTTTCCACAGGAGAATAGAAAATATAAACCAATATTTTTACATACATAACTGGAAAATTCCCGGACCCATAATATATAAAGAATTCTAGTGAATCATTAACAAACAGATAACTCAATGGAAAAATAAGCTACCAACCATCATATCAGCAAAAGTATTCAAGTCTGAAAATACCAAGTATTGGCTAGAATATGGAGCAACAGGAATTTCTCCTTCTAGTTGTACAACCACTGTGGAAAACAGTTTAGCATGCTGCACACACGTGCACACACACATGCACACGCACACTCTGCAGCCCAGCAAATCCATTCTTGGTACATTCCCAAGGAAACTTTGCACTTGGCATCAGGAGACTTACATGCAGATGTTCATAGCAGTGTAATTCCTAATAGCAAAAAGTGGACACTACATAAATATCCACTGAGAACAAATTGAATTAAAAATTGTTGGATTCACACAGCAAATTATATGACAGTGACAAATGAACAAGATTCAGCTCATACATCAAGATGATGTAACAAAAATAAAGTTGAATAAAAGAAGTAAATTACAGAAAATGTATGTGGTATCATTCTATTTATGTTTGAAAAGAAGCAAAACTAAGCAAGATATTATTTAAGAATATCTATATAAGTGGTTTACTGGGTTGAACAGTGCCCCCCAAATATTCATGTCCACTTGGAACCTCAGAACGTGACCTCATTGAAGATAGGGCTTTGCACATATAAGAAGTTAGGATGAGTCCGGGAGCAGTGGCTCACACCTGTAACCCTAGCTCTCTGAAAGGCTGAGGCAGGTGGATGGCCTGGGCTCAGGAGTTCAAGACCAGCCTGAGAAAAAGCAAGCTCCATTTCTACTAAAAATAGGAAAACTACTCAAGTGTAGTGGTAGACGCCTGTAATCCCAACTACTCAGGAGGCCGAGGCAAGGGGATGGTTCGAGCACAAGAGTTTGAGGTTGCTGTGAGATAAGATGCCATGGCACTCTACCCAGGGCACTCTGTCTCAAAAACATAAAAAATAAAAAGGGGCCGGTGCCTGTGGCTCTGTAGGTAGGGTGCTGGCCCCATATATGGAGGGTGGCGGGTTCGAACCCGACCTCGGCTGAACTGCAACAACAACAACAACAAAAAAAAAAACAGCCAGGCATTGTGGCGGGTGCCTGTAGTCCCAGCTACTTGGGAGGCTGAGGTAAGAGAATCACCTAAGCCCAGGAGTTGGAGGTTGCTGTGAGCTGTGACGCCACAGCACTCTACAGAGGGTGAGAAAGTGAGACTCTGTACAAAAAAAAAAAAAAAGAAGTTAAGTTGAGGTCACACTGATTTAAGGTTGAGCACACATCCAAAGACTGGTGTCCCTAGGAGATGGCTGTGTGAAGACACAGAGAAAAGCCCAGAAAGGAAGGCTGTGTGAGGGACGCAGAGACTGGAGGAATACATCTATTAGTCTAAGGGACACCAAGTACTGTGGGCAGCGACCACAAGCTAGAAGAGGCCAAAGGATCCTCCCCCAGAGCTCCATACTGAGGAGGACCTGCAGACACATTGCTTTCAGACTTCTCTCCTCTGTGAGAACTGTGAAATAGCAAATTTACTGTTTTCTCTTACAGCAGCCCTCAGAAACTAATAAGGTGGCAAAATGATATTTTAAAAAGACAAGAAAATGATTATTCATTTTGAGAATAGTAGTTGACTCTATAGGGTAATGGGAGGTGGTGGTATTGAGGTTAGGAACACATAGAATATTCCCAGGTCCTGGAACCTGGAGCCTGGGTAGATTTTATAAAGTTATTCCCTTCAGCAATATTGTTAACATGTTGTACACACTCTTCTGCATATATATGATACATCTAATAAGTTTTAAAACGATCACTCTGGGTTTCCCAGATATGTTTATCTTTAATATGTTTCTAAGGCATCCATCTCATAATCTCTTAAAGAATATAGTAGGTCCTTGAAGCCACAGTAATGGTGTTATCACTTGCCCCCGAGGCCACTATGCCACGGGCTCTCATGACTATATTTTCAAGAAGCTTTCCATGGTTTTCTGTTCTCTCTCCATGCATATGTGGTCCCTGCTCTTAGGAGTGAGCCTTTCTCAGGCTGCCCCTCCAAAGGTGCTGGAGCAAGACTGTGTGAATAAATAGGGTTGTCTGCCTGGGTTGAGACATCTGGATGTTCATTTCTCTCTCTTTTTAAAAAAGCAAAAACAAAGCTAGCTTTCTTGAGGTAAAATTGACAGACGACAAACTGACAAACTCCATATATTTAGAGTTTGGTATTTTGACATATGTACACGCTCGTAAAACTATCACCATAATCAAGGTGATGAGCTCATCTAAGACCCCCCAAAACTTCCTTTTGTAGCCTCTCTGGCTGTCTCTTGCCTCATGTCATATCTAAGAAACTATTGCCTAATCCAAGATCGCAAAGAATAAAACGCACATTTTTTCTAAGACTTTAATAGTTTTAGCTTTTACATTTAGATCTTTGATCCATTTTGAGTTAATTCTTGTATATGGTCTGACGTAGGGCTCAGCCTTCATTTGTATGTGGATATCTGGTTGCACCAGCACCATTCATTGAACATTGCTTTTTCTCCATCAAATTAACTTGACATTTTTGTCAAAAATCAATTGATGATAAATGTGGGGATTTACTTCTGGATTCTAAATTTTATTCCTTTGGTCTATAAAGTATGGTTTTATGCCAGTAGCATCTATTTTAATTACCATGACTTTGTAGTAAGTTTTGAAATGGAAAAGTGTAAGTACTACAACTTTGTTCTTTTTCAAGATTATTTTGGCAAGATTATTATTTCAAGATTATTTCAAGGTCTATTTTTCTGGGTCCTTTGCTCTTCCATAAGAATTTTAAGATCAGTTTGTCAAATTTCTGTAAGGAAATCAGATAGGATTATGATAGGGATTTTACACATAGATCTGTAGATCAATTTGGGGAGTATTGTCCTCTTAATAATATTAAGTCTTCCAATCCATGAACATGGAGATGTTTCTATTTATTTGGGTCTTTTAAAATTTATTTCAACAATGTTTTATAGTTCTTAGTATACAAGTCTTGTACTTCTTTTGATAAATTATCTTTAAATATTTTATTATTTTGATGCTACTGGAAATGGATTTTTTAAAAAATCATTTTGGATGTTCATTTCAAATGTTTATAAATACAATTGATTTTTTTTGTGTGTGGTTTTTGGCTGGGGCTGGGTTTGAACCCGCCCCCTCCGGCATATGGGGTGGGTGCCTTACCTCTTTGAGCCACAGGTACCACCCAATACAATTGATTTTTGTATGTTGATCTTGCATCCTGCAATATTAGTGAACTCATTTAATAGTTCTAATAGTTTTTTAGTGGATTCCCTAGGATTTTATATATAAAGGTTATGCTATCTGCAAATATAGTTTTACTTTTTCAATTCCAACTTGGATGCTTTCTGTTTCTTTCTCTTAATTTTCCTGCCTATAACCTTCAGTAAACTGTTGAATAGAAGTGGCCAGAGCAAATAACTTGTCTTGTTACTGATTTTATGAGAAAGTACTCAGTCTTTCACCGTCAAGTATGTTCGCTATGTGTGCTCTCATAGATGCCCTTTAGGAAGATGAAGAAGTTCCCCTCTGTTTCTAATTTGATACAGGTTTTATTTTATTTCATTTTATTTCCTTTTTTTTTTTTTTTTTTTTTTGAGACAGAGCCTCAAGCTGTCGCCCTGGGTAGAGCGCCGTGGCATCACAGCTCACAGCAACCTCCAATTCCTGGACTCAAGCCAGTCTCTTCCCTCTGCCTCCCGAGTAGCTGGGACTGCAGGCGCCCGCCAGAACGCCCGGCCATTTTTGGTTGCAGCCGTCATTGTTGTTTGGCGGGCCCGGGGGCTGGATTCGAACCCGCCAGCTCAGGTGTACGTGGCTGGCGCCTTAGCCCGTTGAGCCACAGGCACCGAGCCTTTATTTCCATTTTTTATTATTAAATCATAGCTGTGTACATTAGTGCAATCAAGGAGTACAGTACTGGTTTCATATACAATCTGAAATATTTTCATCAAGCAGTTTAACACAGACTTCACGGCATTTTCTTAGTTATTGTATGAAGACATTTATATTCTGCGTTTAGTAAGCTTCGCCTGTACCCTTCTAAGATGCACCGTAGGTGTGGCTCCACCAATTACCCTCCCTCCACCCCAACCTCCCCCCTCCCTTGCCCCTTTCCCCATATCCTTGTGCTATAATTGGGTTTTAGCCTTCATATGAAAGCTGTAAATTAGCTTCATAGTAGGGTTGAGTACATTGGATACTTTTTCTTCCATTCTTGAGATACTCTGCTAAGAAGAATATGTTCCAGCTCCATCCATGTAAACATGAAAGAGGTAAAGTCTCCATCTTTCATTAAGGCTGCATAATATTCCATGGTATACATGTACCATAATTTATTAATCATTTCTTGGGTTGATGGGCACTTGGGCTTCTTCCTTAATCATCAGAGAAATGCAAATCAAAACTACTTTAAGATATCACCTAACTCCAGTAAGATTAGCCTACATAACAAAATCCCAAAACCAGAGATGTTGGCGTGGATGTGGAGAAAAGGGAACACTCCTACAATGCTGGTGGGAATGCACACTAATACGTTCCTTTTGGAAGGAGGTTTAGAGAATACTTAGAGATCTAAAAATAGACCTGCCATTCGATCCTGTAATTCCTTTACTAGGTATATACCCAGAAGACCAAAAATCACATTATAACAAAGACACTGTACCAGAATGTTTATTGCAGCCCAATTCATAATTGCTAAGTCATGGAAGAAGCCCAAGTGCCCATCGACCCACGAATGGATTAATAAATTATGGTACATGTATACCACGGAATATTATGCAGCCTTAAAGAAAGATGGAGACTTTACCTCTTTCATGTTTACATGAATGGAGCTGGAACATATTCTTCCTAGCAAAGTATCTCAAGAATGGAAGAA
>CAUYON010052661.1:0-12293 GCA_963573935.1 Arctocebus calabarensis
CCTGTAGTCCCAGCTACTTGGGAGGCAGAGGCAGGAGACTCGCTTGAGCCCAGGAATTGGAGGTTGCTGTGAGCTGTGATGCCATGGCACTCTACCCAGGGTGACAGCTTGAGGCTCTGTCTCAAAAAAAAAAAAAAAAAAAGAAGAATTCTTCCCAGGGATGCAAAGATGATTCAACATCCACAAATCAATAAATGTAATGTATCGCATTGACAAAATTAGGAACAAAAACAATTGATCGTTCCAATAGATATAGAAAAAGCATTTGACTGCAACAACAACAAAAATAAACAAATGGTACTTAATTAAACTAAAAAGCTTCTATACAGCTAAGGAAACAACCAAAGCAAATAGACAACCTACACAATGAGAAAGGATATTTGAATATTTTGAATCAGACAAAAGCTTGATAACTAGGATCTATAGAAAACTCTAATTAATCCACATGAAAAAAGCCAACAATCCCATATATCAATGGGCAAGAGACATGAATAGAACCTTCTCTAAAAAAGACAGATGAATGGCTAACAAACATATGAAAAAATCATCCCTAATTATTAGGGAAATGCAAATCAAAACCACCCTGAGATACCATCTAACCCCAGCAAGAATGGCCCACATCATAAAATCTCAAAACTGCAGATGCTGGCATGGATGTGGAGAAGGGAACACCTTTACACTGCTGGTGGGATTGTAAACTAATACAACCTTTTTGGAAGGAAGTGTGGAGAACCCTCAAGAACTCAAGCTAGACCTCCCACTTGATCTTGCAATTCCTTTATTGGGCATCTACCCAGAAGGAAAAAAAAATCCTTTTTTTCCTCATAAGGACACTTGCACTGTTTATTGCAGCTTAATTTACAGTCGCCAAAATGTGAAAGCAGCCTAAATCCCCACCAACCCAGGAATGGATTAACAAGCTGTGGTATATGTACATGTACACCATGGAAAAAACTGGAGACTTTACAGCCTTTGTATTAACCTGGATGGAAGTGGAACACATTATTCTTAGTAAAGCATCACAAAAATGGAGAAACATGAATCCTATGTACTCGATTTTGATATGAGGACATTTAATGACAATGACATGGTGGAGGTGAGGGAAGGAGAGAGCAGAGAGAAAGAAGGAGGGAAGGGTGGGGAAAGGAAGAGCAGAGAGAGGGAAGGAGTGAGGGGGTGGGGTCTTGGTGTGTGCCACACCTTTTGGGGGCAAGACCCGATTGTAAGAGGGACTTTACCTAACAAATGTAATCAATGTAGCCTGGTTTCTTGTACCCTCAATGAATCCCCAACAATTAAAAAAAAAAAAAAGAAAGAAAAGGAAAGATAAAGCATTTGACAAAAGTCAACACGCTTTCATGATTAAAAAACTCTTAAAAAATTAGGTATAGAAGAAATGTACCTCAACATAATAAAGCTGTATATCAGCGGTTCTCAACCTGTGAGTCGTGACCCCTTTGTAAGAATGAAAATACATCATGGCATTAGGAAAGTTGAGAATTGCTGCTATATTTGGCAGACCTATAGCCAATATCATACTGCATAGGGAAAAGAGTGAAAGCTTTTACTCCAAGACCTGGAATAAGACAAAGTTGCCCACTTCTATCATTTCTATTCAACATGGTACTGAAAGTCCAGAGCAATTAGCCAAGAGAAATAAATAAAATATAGTTACATTGGAAAGGAGGAAGTTAAATTATTTCTTTTTCCAGACTCCATGGTATTATATATAGACAACTTTAAAGATTACAACAACAAAAAAAACCTGTTAGAACTAATAAATTCAGTAAAGTTGCAGGGTACAAAATCAACACACAAAAATTAAGAGCATTTCTATTTTTTAAATTTTTATTTATTTATTTATTTATTGAGTCAAATACACATAGATCATGAATACATTTATGCATATGTGGGATACAATGTGTTGACTTTTTTAAATATGATCTGACGTGGTTACATGAAACCAATCAACATAGCTCTCACCTCATTTACTTGATTATTCTGTTAAGACATGTTCTACACTTGTCAGATTTGACTTGTACCCTTGCAATATGCTCCATAGGAAGAGCATCTCTATGTGAATAGTGAATTATTTGACAAGAAATTAAGAAAATAATTCCATTCACAATAGGTACAAAAAAATACCCAGGAATAAATGTAAGCAAGGAGGTGAAAGATCTTTACAAGGAAAACTATAAAGCACTGATGAAAGAAATTGAAAAAGACACAGATAAATGGGAAGATATCTTGTGTGCACGGAGTGGAAGAATTAATGTTGTTAAAATGTCCATAGTACTCAAAGCAATCCATAGATTCAGTGACATCTCCATCAATGACAATCTTCACATAAATAGAAACCTTATAATTTATGTGGAGCCATAAAGGACCCTGAACAGCTAAAACAATCTTGGGCAAAAAGAACAGGCAGGCATTGAACTACCTGACTTCAAAATATACCACAAACCTAAAATAACCAAACTACATAGTACTGGCATAAAAACAGACAAACCAATGGAACAGAATAGAGAGCCCAGAAATAAATCCAAGTATTTACAGCCAATTGATATTTGGCAAAGGTTCCAAGAACACAAGTTAGGAAAGGACAGCCTCTTTAATAAATTTTTCTGGAAAAACTGAACACCCCCATGCAAAAGAATGAGATTAGTCCCCTATCTCTCACCACATACAAAAATGAACTCAAAATGGATTGAAGACTTAAACACTTAAATGTAAAACCCTATGTTATGAAAGTACTATAAGAAATCATAGGGGAAATGCTTCATTACATGGGTATGGGCAAAGACTTTTTGGATAAGACCTCAAAAGCAACGCAACAAAAACAAAATTAGGCAAATGGGATTACATCTAAGTAAAAAGCTTCTGTGTGGCAGAAGAAACAATAAGCAAAAGAAGAAACAACCTGCTGAATGGAAGAAAATATTTTCAAACTATATATCTGACAAGAGGTTAATATGTAAAATATGTAAGGAATTCAAACAACTCAATAGCAAGAAAACAAATAGCCCTATTGAAAAATGGGCAAGAGATCTGATTAGACACTTCTAGAAAGGAGAATGGTCAACAGTTATATGAAAAAATGCTCAAAATCACTAATAATCAGAGAAATGCAAATCAAAACAATAATGAGATATGTCACTTCACAGCAGTTAGAATGGCTATTATCAAAAGCACAAAAGATAAAAATTGGTTGGTGGGGATATGGGAGAAAGGGAACCCTTCCATACTATTGGTGGAAATATAAATTAGTGCAAGCACTGTGGAAAGCAGCATGGAGGCTCTCAAAATATTAAAAATAGAACTACCATGTGATCCAGTAATTCCACTACTGGGTATATATCCTAAGGACCTGAAATCAGTGGGTTAAAAAGACATCTGTACTCTTACATTTACTATAGCACTATATACCCTAGCCGAGACATGAAATCAAACGAAGTGTCTATCAATGGATGAAAGAACAAAGAAAATGTACATAGACACATTGTGTAACTGAGCGCTAGACCAGCTGCCCCCTGCTCAAAATGCCAGACTTGAGAAACCAGTGTTGGTGATATGAAAAGCAGGTTTATGTAAGAGCTGGCACCCTGAGGAGATGGTGAACTATTGTTGCAAAGACCATCTCAAATTCCTTAGTCTGTGTTATGGATTTTCTTTACATATTAATATTTATCAGGGTAGCATTCTGCCATGGGTACCTGAATGTTCATCATTTTAGTTTCATTATTATACTTCTTTGCAGAATGGAAATATTTCATTTGAAAATAACACAGGTGTAGGACCCGGCTAACGCAGGTCAGTATATCTTGTTGTGACACTTACCTTGAGCAGTGGCCATCTGACAGTCTGGCCTGTGTCATCTAGACCACAACAGAGTTTAAGATTAATTGTTCAGCATTTTCCTCTAAGGGAGGAATCCTACAATCTTGGTTTCAGGGTTAGTTGTTCAAGGCCAGTTCCTGGGGACTCTTAAGCAAGCACACAATTAAGGAATGTAAAAGAAAGAGTCATTAGTTAGCATTAAGATGGTGACTCTTACTATTACAAATGGAATACTATTTAGCCATAAAAGAATAAAACTCTGTCATTTGTGACAACTTGGATAAACCTGGAAGTAAGTGAAATAAACCAGGCACAGAAAGACAAATCCCATATGATCTCACTCATGTGTGGAATCTAAAAAGCTGATCTCATGGAAGAAGCAAGCAGAACGATGGTTACCAGAAGTGTGGGCGATTAAGTAAGGAGGAGAGTTGGAGAGGTCACAGTTATACAATCACAGTTATATGGGAGGAGTAACAGTAACAGTCAGAATAGGCAAACTTAGAGAAACAGAAACTATGCAAATGACTGCCTGTGGCTAGGGAGGTAGGGGGAAAGGATGAAAAGTGATGGAGGTAGGAGAGAAACGGGGAAGGACTAGGAAGGGTGGTGGAGTTTCTTCACTGATAATGAAAATGTTCTAAAATTGATGGTGGTTATAGTTGCACAATTCTGTGAATATAGTAAAGACAACTGAATCCTGCATTTTAAATAGTGAATCGTATGATATGTGAATTATATTTCAATCAAACAGTTGAAAGATGAAATCCTGGAAAATAGAAAAAAATATAGTTTTTGAAATACAAAGTTTCATGCTTGTAGGGATAATTAATGAATTGGTAAGTAGTACTGAAAAATTCACTCAGAATCCAGCACAGAGAGACAAAGGGATAAAAACATTAAAGCAAGTTGAAGACACAGTAGATTAAGTGGCCAGGGATTGACCCTGACCTTCATATTTTGATGGCAGTTATGATTCCATGCATATAATCCATAAAGCAGGCAAAGCAATGCTGTATTTAAAGAAAAATCTATATTTGTAGTAGGATTATACAAAACACTCAAGGAAATGATAATTACCAAATTCAGGAGCAGCTGTTTCTTCTGAAGTTTGGCTGGGGGTGGGGATCAGGGTAAAAACAAAAAAAAAACTTCACACTGCTGCCATTTTATAATCCCTTTGGTTTCTTCCACTCTCCTTGTCAAAATGATTCCTAGGTAGGCAGGCTTCACTGGGACATGAACAACTGTAGCCTATTTGTTATTTTACCTTTCATTGCTTTTAATGAATACAGTCTTCATTACTAAAACATTTTAGCTATATCTGCACTTTTTCTTTACAAATTAATATTTATTAGGGTAGCATTCTGCCATGGGTACCTGAACGTTCATCATTTTAGTCTCATTATTATACTTCTTTGTAAAATGGAAATGTTTCATTTGAAAATAAATGTGTGAAATTAAGAATAAGAAGCTGTGTATTTAGCATAAGGGTCTGGAGCCTTTGTTTTGGACTTAAGTAGCTGGGGTCACTTCCTAATGCTTCAGTTACAGTTGACCATCAAACAATGCAGGGATTGGGGTGACAGCCTCACATATGGTAAAAAAAAATCTATGCATGTATGACTTTTGAAACCCCAAAAACTTTACTGAAAGCCTACGATTAACTAGAAGCCTTACTGATAATGCAAATGATTAACACGTATTTTATATGTCATATGCATTTATACTGTATCCTTACAATTATAGAGCTATACAAAAGAAAATGGTGTTAAGAAAATCATAAAGAAGAGAAAAGGTATTTACTATTCATTAAGTGGAAGGGGATGATCGTGAAGGTCTTCACTGTCATTATCATTGTCATTGTCTTCATCTTGAGTAGGCTGAGGAGGTGAAGGGACTGGTCTTGCTGTTCAGGGGTGGCAGAGGTGGAAGGGGTGGAGAAGGGGGAAGGGGAGGCAGGAGAGGCAGGTGCACTTTTATGTGTAGATTTGATTGAAAAAAATCTATATATAAGTGCACCTACACAGTTCAAATGCATGTTTCCAAGTGCATATGTACTATCCAAATGTACTATCTTATTTTTGTTTTATTTACGTATCTTTATTTACTGGTTTTTCTCAAATGTACTCTTTTGTGACTTTGGGCAAGTTACCAAACCTTTCTTTCTATGTCTCAGTTTCCTAGTATGTAAAATCGCCATCATCATGGTGCACCCTTCTTAGAGTTATTTGAGAATGAAAAGAAAAAAAAATTACATATATACATATACGTACAGACCCACAGCTAGAAAATTTAGGAATATAGATATATTAAAAGAACAGCACAATTTCATCCTATCCACATGAATACCTTGGTGAATAAATCTGCTGTCTTTTCTGTCTTTCTTTCTTTCTTTTTTTTTTTTTTTTTAAGACAGAGTCTTACTCAGTTGCCCTCGGTAGAATGCCATGGTGTCATAGTTCACAGCAACCTCAAACTCTTGGGCTCAAGTGATCCTCTTGTCTCAGCTTCCCAAGTAGCTGGGACTACAGATGCCTGCCACAATGCCTGGCTATGTTTTAGAGATGGAGTGGGGTCTCACTCTTCCTCAGGTTGGTCTTCAACTCCTGAGCTCAGGTTATCCCACCTGCCTCGGCCTCCCAGAGTGCTGGTATTACAGATATGAGCCACTAAATCTGCTGTCTTTAATTTTTGTTGTGGTTGTGCATATAAGTATAAGTCTGATATAAATTGAAGACCCTTATGCAGTTTGGGGTCCAGAACCAAAATTAATTGTTAAAGTACTCAAATACATGATTGCCACATCTCCCAGACCATAAAAATATTTGCATACATTTCCATAATAAGGTTTCATGACTCTCTTCCTCCTTTATATAGTTTCTTCACATCCTGAGGCTCTTCCACAGCCCCTACAAAACACTTCCTCTTCTCTACCTCAAGACAATCTCCTTTTGCCGGCGTAGTGGCTCATGCCTGTAATCCTTGCACTCTGGGAATCCGAGGTGGGTGGATCGCTTGAGCTCAGGAGTTTGGGGCATTTTGGTGGGGACTGGAGTCCCAGCTGCTCAGGAGGCTGAGAGGAGAGGATCACTTGAGTCCAAGAATTTGCAGTTGCTGTGAGCCATGGTGCCATGGAACTCTACCGAGGGTCACAAAGTGAGACTCTGTCTCAAAAAACAAACAAAAAAAGACAGCTCCTTTGTGTATTGTGATGCTTATAGATGTAGCTGCCTTTTAGATGGAAGCCCTTTTTTTTTCTCCCTCTATAGTTTGAGCTCTCTATACATTATTCTGATCACACATCACAAAACTCAAAGCATTTTTCTGAAGAAAAATGGGTAAATTCTTGCTTCTCTTAAAGATGTCATTGATGGGGGTGGCACCTGTGACTCAAAGGAGTGGGGCGCCGGTCCCACATGCTGGAGGTAGCGGGTTCAAACCCAGTCCTGGCCAAAAAAAAAAAAAAAAAGATGTCATTGATGAGGTCCTGGTGGTGGTAGCATAAAGAACCAAAGCCAGCAGATTAAATTCACTTTGGAGGAAGAGTGAAGAATGCCAATGTTGCAATGTTATAATTTTCAATCCTATTCCTTCTTCACATGAACTCATACTGTTTATATTAATTTAAAATCAACTTTTAAAACTTAATGCATTATGAATATTTCCCTTATCTGTAATATTTTTCTAGAACACCATTTTCTTTGCATAGTATCCCATCATATGAATTAAACATTTCTCTATGGTTGTTACCAATTTTTTATTGCTATCCACAAAGCCTTAATGAGAGCCCTCATAGCTATATCTATGTTCATACTTATATTCTTATCAGAAACCTTGTTGGGTTCAAGTTTATACCAAATATCTAAGGTTTTTGTAAGAGTAAAAATTTTTTAGTACCAATATTATCAGTCAAAAATGAGCTTTTTCAAGAATTTACATCTACACCTAATATCCTTCAGATAGCTACAAATCCACAGACAATTTAGAGGAAGATTCTTGTTAGAGTATACTGCCTTGGCTCTCTCCGCAGAGATTTAAATATGAGTCTTTTCAGTGGAGTGGTAAATCTGTCTTTACTACAAGGCAGATGAATATCAAGGGACCTTTGTAAGAGGATGCCTTTTGATAATCCTGTGACAAGAGTTAGAGTTGCAGAAAAGAAAAAGGGAAATTTCTGTGGCAGAGCAAGGACTATGGCCCAACCCCACATGAAGAACGGAGTGCCTGCTCCATTCCTGGGAATTCTGCCTCCTGACTTGTTATCTGGGGTTTTAGCTAGCCTCCCTTGTGTCTGTCTCTTACTACTGAGTTCCATAGTGTTGTTCAGTTTATACTGTCAGCTTTAGCTCTGGGTATGTAAGGGTGACAGGGAGAAGGAAGAGTAATGGGGGTGGGGGAAAGAGAAGGAAAAAAGCAAACAAAGAAAGTGTCCACCAGGGAGGAGCCAAGATGGCAATCTGTAGCTGGCTTTCCGTAGAGGTCCCTGTCCAGAAGGAGAGTTAAAGGACAGAAACTCAGCAAGAAAGTCGATGGTTTGGATCTGAGCCAAAAGAAAAGGTCGAAGTGTGCACATCAACCCTGCTGGGGTGACCTGAGACCTCAAGGACACAAACAAAAAGGTACAGAGCACATCACCAAGTGGACGGGAGTCCCCTCCCCCATGAGAGAGGTTCGCAGTATACTCCATACCTCCATACAAACAAGCGAGGAGAGTTCAGATGTCCTCCCACTCTACCCCACAGGAGAGACCCTCTAAAAACCAGACCTCCTTCCCCTACTAGGGTGCCGCGGCGCTCTCCAGCCAGGCATAAAACTGTATATACTCTCTACCTGCAAGTCGGAGTTACTGGTATTCCCCTCCACTCTCACCCCGAGGTCTGGAGGCCTGTCCCCCACAGTGTCCACATTCTTGGAGATTTTCTCGAGGGGTGGGGATGGGCGCGGACTGTTGATGAACTGTGCTGGTTTTCTAGCTCGGGAGTGGTGAGAGGGGAATGAGCCAAGAGGAGACCTGGCTGGAGGGAGGGTCTCCTGAGGCACGAAGCAGCAACCAGCTCAGGGAACAATAGCAGAAGAGCTGCACCCCTGGGGATGTTTTGAGGAGATACTCCCAGTCTTCTGGGCAGCCAGGGGAAGTGGGCAGCTTCTCTGGTGATAGCCACTGGCAGAGCAGACCTGCAACCAAGGCACGTGAAGGATATGCCTGAGGCGATACCGGCCAGGACAGAGCACAGGGATTAGAATACTCCCAGAGAGGCTACTTTGCTTATCTTCAGACTAACCTGGCTCTCAGAGGATGAAAGCTGAGACAAAGGGCTGAAACTCACAGACTGAGTCACACCTATTTGCAGCCCCAGTCTGATCAGGGAAAATAGCCTTGACAGAAATAAATTCTGCGAACTTGTTCTGTTCCAGCAGCAACATCAATCAGGGACAGGGCTGGAACTGAGTGAATCGTCCCAGCCCTTATCAAGTACCCAGGTTGTCAGGCCTCACCTCCCCCTGCCAAACAGTGACAGGGAGTAGCGGACTAGCAGACTGATTGTGGAGCCATAGACATCACTGTGATCCATGCAGGCACAAACCTCTGGAGCATCTGCTCATTGGAGGAAACTGGATCACAACTGTTACCACTGACTGGGTGTAACAGAGGGGCAAGGTGGGGTAGGAGGCATCAACCTTTTCAGACTAATCTACTTGCTGGTGGTGGGGGGTGCCCTCCTGAGGTCACCGAGCACTGGAGTGTATTATACTAGAGCTTCCTTTGGATCCCTGCTATTTAGTTGCCAGAGACTTTTTAACTCTTCCATTTGAGATCAGTGCTGGCTAGGACAATTGATTTGGACCTCTTCAACTGAGCTAATTACCTGAGGACTTTCCAAAGTGGTACCCTGGGTGTGTGGTAGTGGGAAGGTTTGATTTGGCTTTTTCAATTGTTGCCTGTTGGGGGGTGCAGTGACTTAACTCTGATATTCCTTCACAGTTCAGATTTCAATCCAGAGTAACAGATTCTCTAGGGTAAGACAAAGACCAGCTGAAAATAAGACAGAGCCACTTAACCCCACCACACCAAGAAGGTCCCCAGTTTCGCAAGCAGTGGCTTTCTACGAGTCCTTGGCAAAACTTTAGGGGAAAAGGTACAGATGCCAGTCTAAGCTTTTAAGCAAAGGACTGGTCAATCACTACTCCTAGAACCCCGAGCCCAAATTGTCCTTATCTACTCATCTAGCCAAACGGTGTAAAATTAATCATGGGGCGGAATCAACAGAAAAGCTCTGGAAACATGAACAACCAGACTAGGTCAACCCCCCCAAGAAAAAATCTGGTGGACACAAGTGAGGGTCCTATGCATAAACAGATGGCTGAAATGTCAGAAATCGAATTCAGAATTTGGATTGCAAATAAGATCAATAAAATAGAGGAAACGTTGGATTTAGAAATTTAGGGTGCATTTCAAAAATTGTCTCAAGAATTTAAAGAATTCAAAGACCAAAGATTTGGACACACTGAGACAAGAAATTGCAGCCCTTAAAGATCTGAGAAACAAAGTAGAATCCCTCAGCAACAGAATGGAGCAAGAAGAAGAAAGGATTTCTGATATGGAAGACAAAGCTATCAAATGCTCCCAAACTGACAAAGAGATAGAGAAATGGAAGGCAAAAACAGATCATTCTCTCAGACAGCTCTGGGATAACTCGAAGAAAACAAACATTCACCTTATAGGGGTACTTGAAAACGATGAAGGGGCATCACAAGGCCCAGAGTCTCTTTTCCATGAGATTATGAAAGAGAATTTTCCAGACATGCCAAGAGATTCTAAATTCAGACAGTTTCAGAATCCCAGCACGACTCAACCCGAATGAAACATCCCCCAGGCACATCATAATTAAGTTCACTAAAGTTAATATGAAGGAGAAAATTTTGAAAGCAACCAGACACAAGAAATCTACAACCTACAAGGGGAAGAATATTAGCATAACCGCAGATCTCTCTGATCAAACCTTTCAAGCAAGAAGAGAATGGACATCGGCTTTTAATCTCCTAAAACAAAATAACTTTCAACCCAGGGTCTTGTATCCAGCTAAACTGAGTTTCATTTAATGACGGAGAAATTAAATACTTTAATGAGATCCACATGTTGAAGAAATTTGTCATAACTAAACCAGCTCTCCAGGATATTCTCAGACCTATTCTCCATAATGACCAGTGTAATCATCCAATGCAAAAGTAAACTCATCCAGAAACTTTTTATCAAAGTCCAACTCACACAACAAAAGTATTAAAAATGTCCACTAGATTTTCTCAAGATTTATCATTGGTTTTAATTAATGTGAATGGTTTAAACTGTCCTCTAAAGAGGCATAGATTGGCTGACTGGATACAAAAACTGTTGCATTCAAGAGTCTCACCTTACCTTAAAAGATAAATATAGACTCAAGGTGAAGGGATGGTCATCTATATTCCAGGCAAATGGAAAACAGAAAAAAGCAGGCATTACAATCTTATTTGCAGATACAATAGGCTTAAACCAACCAAAATAAGGAAGGATAAAGGTGGACATTTCTTATTTGTTAAAGGTAATACTCAATATGATGAGATTTCAATTATTAATATTTATGCACCCAACCAGAATGCGCCTCAATTTATAAGAAAAACTCTAATAGACCTGAGTAACTTGATTTCTTCCAGCTCCATAGTAGTTGGAGATTTTAATACTCCTTTAGCAATGTTGGATAGATCCTCTAAAAAGAAGATAAGTAAAGAAATTTTAGATTTAAACGTAACCATTCAACATCAGGATTTAACAGACATCTACAGAACATTTCATCCTAATAAAATTGAATACACATTCTTCTCATCAGCCCATGGAACATACTCCAAAACTGATCACATCTTAGGTCACAAATCTAACTTCAGCAAATTTAAAAGAATAGAAATTATTCCTTGCATCTTCTCAGACCACCATGGAATAAAGTTGCGCTCAACAATAACAGGAATTGGCATACTCAAATAAAAACATGGAAGCTAAATAACCTTATGCTGAAAGATAGATAGGTCATTGATGAGATTAAGAAGGAAATCATTAAATTTTTGGAACAAAACAACAATGAAGACACAAATTATCAAAACCTCTGGGATACTGCAAAGGCAGGCCTAAGAGGGAAATTTATAGCACTGCAAGCCTTCCTCAAGAGAACAGAAAGAGAGGAAGTTAACAACTTAATGGGACATCTCAAACACTGGAAAAGGAAGAACATTCTAACCCCAAACCCAGCAGGAGAAAAGAAATAATCAAGATCAGGGCAGAATTAAATGAAATTGAAAACAAAAGAATTATACAACAGATCAATAAATCAAAAAATTGGTTCTTTGAAAAGGTCAATAAAATAGATAAACCTTTGGCTACTCTAATCAGGAAAAAAAGAGTAAAATCTCTAATTTCATCAATCAGA